>CAUYON010033930.1:0-20384 GCA_963573935.1 Arctocebus calabarensis
TTGCTGTGATGTGGCATGCTGTTGGTTTGCCATTAAAAAAAAAATTACACATCATGATCAAGTAAGTTTTATCCTGTTTGCAAAGTTGGTTCAACACACATAAATCCATAAATATAATTCACTATTTAAATAGATTCAAAAAGAAAGACCATATGATCCCGTCAATAGATGCAGAACAAGCTTTCTACAAAAGTCAACATCCCTTTCTACAAGAACACTTAAGCAAATAGGCATAGATGGAACATTTCCTAAACTGATAGAAGCCACCTATGACAAACCTACAGACCATATCATGCTGAATGGAGGAAAACTGAAAGCTTTTGAACTTAGAACTGGGACCCGAAAAGGATGTCCACTATCACCACTGCTACTCAACGTAGTGCTGGAAGTTCTAGACTATGCAATCAGGCAAGGGAAGGATATTAAAGGCATTGAAATGGGAGCAGAGAAGGTCAAACTCTCCCTCTTTGCTGACAATATGATCCTATACTCAGAGAACACCAAGTATACTACTGATTTCTCTGCGTCATCTTCAGATTCTGAACTTTCCACATAGACTCAGCCTTCACTCTGAATTCCAATTTCTCAGAAAGCTCTTCCGGAAACTTAATGCCAACCCCTCCACGGAATCATGATCCACCTCCACTTCCACTTTCCCACCTCACCTGAAGACACCTTTACCTAATTTACCTTCACCCCCATTACTCGGTACCTTTCTGCCCTCAGATCCTGTTCCATCTTTGCATTCCAAGTGCCCATGGACCCATCTCCACCCCCACCACATCGCACTCATAATGAAGATTCAGAGCCTCTCAAACCAGAGGCTCCTGTGTCTATGAACAACATCCTTACAGTCAAACCCAAACTTATTGTGGACATTGACCTCTTACCAAAATTATCCCAGACAAATGATCCCACTGATCCTAGTGTTTGTCATCACACACCACCAATACTGTATGCTTCACCATTAGGAGACAATCCAACTCTGACTCCTTCTAAAGCAATTCACCTTTCTGAGGCTTCCTTTTGGGAGGAACCTGAAGCCTACCACATTGTAAAATGTGGTAACTTCTCTTTCCAACCTCAACTCTGTGGCACTTGTGGAGAGAGACATGTTAAGAAAAGGGATGATTTCCCACTCTGGAAGGAATAAAAAAGAGAGAGAGAGAGAGATTTTCCAGAGAAACGTTAAGTCAGACAACACACTAACTCTTTCAGCAAATATGTCCACCTCAGTTGCTGATGAGCATGATTCAGCAGTTTCCCTTCCTTTGTCCACCTGCCAAGACAGAGCAGAAGAGCTGCACCTGCATAAGCAGCCCCACAGTCTAAGAACTTGGAGGTAACACAGGGCCAACCCCAGACCCAGCAGCAATCCCCACTCCCAATCCCATCATCTGAGCCTCTATCCCAGATGAGGCTCTATGGAGTGGATATCCATGAACAAAAGAAAGAGGCCCAGTGCCTTATACCATCTGATATTCACCATCTAGAATGGAACATGCTCCAGAAACAACAGGAAGTTGAGTGAGGCTTGACCTCTGTGATCAAGAAATCTCAGGCAGACTTGTACCCTCCAGCTCCCAACATTACACTGGCCAGCCAGTCTTCCAAGGGTTATGTTGCCATCTGTATTCTTAAAAATTTTCCTCTCAGCAGTGACCTCCAGAAGAAACTAGAGCAGTACCTTCAAAAGACCTGGAGAATGGTGTAAAAGATCATCTGTTGACAGACCCAGAGAGGTCATCAAGTAAGGGTCTGGAGACTAACATAGTGGGTCTCTCTGGGAGTAATTCAAGGGCCTCTTTGTGAACTTATGTCTGAAAATACCTGAACATGCCCTGACAGGAAAAACTAGTGTGACATTTAAGCGAATGCATATGGGCTAGATTTCTGGAACTACATATAAGTCATGGATTCCAAACAAGAAGACACTGCATCTTCTTGAGAATTCTCACAGCCAAATAAAATACAGAAATGTGGCACCACTGACGGCTGAGGATACCTCCCTGAATATTTCCCAGGAGATTTGCCTCCTTAGCTCTAGTCAGAAAGAGATGTTCAAAGCCCAAATTAAGAGTTTTCATACGAGGACACTGCCCCCCAAGGTCTATGAATCCATGGAAATGTTTAATTTGCAGAAGAACTCAGTAAAGTCTTTTTCCTGTTCCAATGGTGTCTCTGCAAACCACCTTATTTCTGAGGTGAGTTCCAAAGATGGAATCTACACACGCCTTAGAAGAAGTTCTAAATCCTTCATTCAGTTCCCAGCCTGGATCATCTGCTCCTTGCCATCTTACCTTTTGGAAAAGAAAGACAGGGAGCCCCAAGACAGTCATTCTCTGATATTGAAGTGAAAGTGAATCTGCAGGCAATTGAGGTTGGTAGGCCGACTTTCCTGTCCCCACCTCACATCACTGTAAGGAGAGAGAGTCAGAAGCAGACTTTACCACTGAATAGATCAGGGCTGAACCAAAAGGCAAGAGAAGCAGGGCTGGAAATGAGCCATGGATGAGAAAATGAGTTTTAGTGACAAAGTAAAATGGTTTGAGAATAAAAGACTAAAAATTTTGGAACATTTTCCCAATCTCAACAGCTCCCAGGAGATATTCCAGGCATCGGGGCTCCACACTGTAACAACCAATATATCTGGGCCCAACCTGTCCGAAAGGCAAACTGAGGCTACACATGAGCCCATGGATGAGAAAATGAGTTTCAGTGACAGAGTAAAATGGTTTGAGTGCAAAGGAATGAAGAATTCAGAACATCTTCCAAAACTCAACAGGTTCTGGGAGATATTCCTAGCAGAGGGGCTCTATACTCTTGAGTAATAATCTAGTAACAACCTGATGACCAGTGAGCCAGAAAGCTCCCCACTAATAAATGTCTTCCATCTCCTTTATGTCTATATTGACCTATGATATTTATTTTCTTCTTCTGGCTTTTTGTGTAGTTTGCTCTTCCTATTCTAATTCCTTAAGATGTCGTATTAGGTTGTTAATTGTGATCCTTGTGATATCCACAATATATAGAAGGAACTGAAACAACTCAACGCTAAGAAAACCTAATAACCTAATTTAAAAATAAGCAAAGTGCTTGAATAGAACTTTATCCAAAGAAGACAGACAGGTATAAAATAATCTTCAATGTACCCAATCATAGAAAAACCAAATCAAAACTGCAATTTCATGTCACCTCATGCCTGTTATTACGCCTGTTAGTATATAAATAAATTACAAAAAGTGTTGGCAAGACCATAGAGAAATTGAAATCTTTGCACACTGTTAGTAGAAATGAAAATTAGCTCCAATATTACAAAAAGCAACTTGAACTTTTCTCAAAAAATTAAAAATGTTACAGGCACAAAATACAACAATCTCACTTCAGGATGTTGATCCAAATGAATAGGAACAAGGAACTTAGAGAGACAGGCACTCTCCTATTGCAAGAACCAAGATCAAGGTAAATGTCTACTGGCCTCAAATAGATAAAGAAAGGGTGGCATATGTTCAGACAGTAGACTACCATTCAGCCTTATATAAGAAGAATACTCTGCAGCATGTATGACCATTGAAGATATTATGCTATGTAGAATAACCTAATCAAAAAGAAACATAGTGCATGATTCCATTTCTATGAGAATAGAAAATAGTCAAATCCATAATATCAGATGGAAATGGTGGGTATCCACTGTTAAGGAGGAAAGAAAATGGGGATCTGTTAATCTAGGGCATAAATATCAGTCAGTCAAGATGAATACACTCCAGACATCAGCTGAACAACATGGTACTTATAGTCAAATGAAAGGTACACTTAAACATCTCTTAAATAGGCAAATGTCATGGTAAGTATTCTTATCCCAAAAAGTTAAATGTATTTTTACATAAAGATACATCAGAAGAATTAGGCATTAAAGTGAGGGTAGACAAACTGCCACAGTGCAACTTGTCAAAGGCCATATGTGAGAAGTGACTGCGTGAGTCAGACAGTCCCCATCTCCTAAGAAGACAGACCAGCGTCAGCCCCATTCTCTGGGGCCCAAGTGCTGTAGGAGGCACTCTCCAGCCCATCTGAAGAGTTCCCTCCCACTACTGCTTCCTTTACCAGGACACCTACCCCCAAACAAGTCACACCAAGGGTATGTGGCCACAGGGCTCAGGGGTGAAACTTTAGGCATAGGAAAAAAGCACATTTGACAATAGAACCTCCTCTGGCTTTCCCCACTCAGCCTCAGGGGAGGTTCGTTGCTCTGCGTACACTCTGGGCCTCTGTGTGGATGTGCCCCAAGTCTTTTGGACTCCCACTCCCAGTATGCATGGCAGGATACTGTCACAGCTACATGGGACCTGGGCAATGTGTGAGGCATACTGCAAATACTGTGCTTAGAAAACTCAGGCCAGGCCTGGCTAGGAGAACACAGCCACCTGTGTGTAGCCTCATGTGCCAGGATTCAAATGCAAGTTCTATTCCTTTCCACTGTGTGACCTTGGCTACTATACTTCACCACTGGAGCTCAGTATAACCAAAAAAAATCAGGCATGGTGATTACATCAGGTCAAGAGGTTGGGAGGATAAAGGGCTTAGAACACAGGTGGTACAAGTGGGTCACCACACTGCCTCAGGGCAATGTTCTGGAAACTGGGATATCCCCTTATCATCTCATTAAAACTCATACGTGAAAGGGCTTTGGGAACTGGAAAAAGACCCACACAATACCCCAGACTCAGTGAGGGTGTCTCCTAATGCAGGATGGGAAAGAAGGCAGATTTTCCACTCAGTGGTCAGAGTGTTAACAGTGGCTCAACTGTTAAGACAAAAGAGCTGGGTCCACCTAGACCCTGGAGATACTGCATCTGAGCCAGAGGTCAGAATAAGTGCTCTGGGAAGGCATGGGGCCACAAGGTACCCACTCTACCTCTGGTCAACTGGACCAGCCAAAGGAAGGCCTGATCAGGCTAGAGCCTGAGGCCTAAAGAAGTCTAATGCCGAGTTGGTAGAGTCTGAAGCAGAAGCTGGTGGGAAAAAAATGGTGATACCACTTGAGAATAGGACAACCAAACACCCATTAGGAGTAGTTGGTAGAAGCCAAGTGGGGGTGAGGAGGTAGAATGGTGATGCCAACTCAGACTAAACCAATGAGCCATTAGGAGTAATTGGTAGAGTCCAAGGCAGAGGGGGAGGGGGCAGAAGGGTGATACCAACTGAGACTACAACAACCATCATCCATTAGCAGTAGTTGGTAGGGTCCAAGGCAGAGGGGGAGGGGGCAGAAGGGTGATACCAACTGAGACTAGAACAACCATCATCCATTAGGAGCAGTTGGTAGGGTACAAGGCAGAAGCGGGATGGGGTGAGGTGGGGAAAGGGTTATACCAACTGGAAATAGGACAACCAATCACTCATTAAGAGTAGTTGTAGAGTCCAAGGCAGAAGGGAAGGGAGAAGAAGGGTGAAGAAAAAAAAGAAAAAAAATAAGTCTCCTGCCATCCAGTGGTGGTAATCCATTTCCCACCAACCAAAGTACAGGTGGGGCCACCTGACAAGGTTGTGATCAGGGCCTTGTCAGGCTGAAACTAAAGTGACCCTGTGGGGCAACAAGACCTCAGCTGGAGGCCCCAGAGAAGCCTTGAAGTCATCACTTGCCACCTGACAGGTGCAGGACGTCTCCTGGGAAAGCCAGAGGACTGAGGAGCATCAGGGATTGATGCTGAGGTCTCCTTTCATCCCTCCTGTCTGGCTCACATGCAGAGGAGTCTGAATAGCAAAGCTGTGTGCAGACACTGAGTGCCGAGGGTGCCCACTCTTGGCTATAGCCCCAGGGCCGCATCACAGGGTGCAGCAGACTCATGGTAGGTTTTTGAGAGAGGGAGAGGGAGGCAAGAGGAAGTGGGGTGGCACAGCCTCCCCCACCCCCAGCTCACAGATCCCTCCTTCCCTCCTGGGCCCAGTGGGCCGTCTGCCTTTCCTGCCATTTTGCCAGTTCACTCTTTCTTCACATCATGTATTTACCTCAGTGAAATGTTCTATTTGTTTCATCCAGAATCCAGACAGTACCTGTGTCCTCTATTGCTGGGCAGAGAGTTTGACTTGGATCTTGAAAATCTGAGATAGCACCTGGAATTTCTGCTTGTACCTGACATTTAAACTCTCAGGGTCACAGGTCCCTTCAGATCCGTGCTGTCTACAGGGTGCTGCTGTCAGCTCCCTCTGCAGGAGGATGCTCCCTGGTCTTGGCTCCCAGTGCCAAGAATGAGCCTCAGGCCTAGCTGATGGGGTGATCAAAAACGCAACATACATTTATTAAGGAACAAAGGCACACAAAGGATAAGGAAAACACATCTTAATAGTGAGACTAGTCCCTCTCAAGAGTAGAGAAGAGACTCCAAGTCTGAGCACACATCTTCTTTTATAAGGTAACTAAGCCACCTGGTGTCCCACCTTTCCCTTTCCCCCGGCAGGATTGGATGAAGCTTCCTGCCTTTGGGGTAACTGCCAGGTACGGGTTATATAGCAAAGTTCTTAATATCCATGCATCGTCCCCCAACCTTCCTGAAGAACCCCAGGAGTTTGAAATTTGTCAGTTTAATTATATGACAATGGGCTCAGTGGGCCTGAAGTCAGGACAGGCTGTGACTAGCTGTGGCGGTGGTAGGATGGCACTGCTGGCTGCCATTCCTGCACACAGGGCTGAAGGACACAGAAACACTAACAGGGAAGATGCCTTTATTGGCTGCCTCCCCCCTGGAGTTTGGACCTCTTCTATGTGAGCCTGGCCCTACTCAGCTGCAGGACAACACCCAACATCGCCCCTGGAGAGACATCAAGTCTGAAAATCTTTGAAGATTAGGAGTGATGGATTAGATCTATCTTCTGTGCCTGCTGCAAGCCAAACAGGGGCACAGCACTCTTCAAGCTCCATGTTCCCCAAAGGGAGGCTATAGGCAGAAGGTGCCCACTGCAAGGTCCAGTGTCTCAAGCAGCATCAGAGGGACAGGTTCCATGTGCTCTTGTCTAGGGATGGAAGGAAATCCTCGAGGACCGCTTGGTGTCTAGAAGGAACAAACCTAACCAGGAGGTCAGCAAGACGTGGGACAGACATTAAGCAGTGCCCACCGCCAAACAGATGAGGGCTATCCTGCAATCCCTGAGGAAGGGCCGTCCACATCAACTCTCTAGACCTCCGTGTGGTAGGACCCGCCCATTCAAAGGCAAAGAAGAATTGATTGTCTGAGTGTCAGGGAATTGAAAAGTAAAGCATCCTTTAAATCTAAAAAGGAAAGTAAGCTGATCCCAGCAGGATCTGAGTAATAATTGCATATGTATTTGGGACTGTGTATAGGGGAATGACTGCCTGGTTAATAATTCTCAACTCTTCAACAAGCCTCCATTTTCCATTTGGTTTCTTTACTGCCAGGATAGGAGTATTACAAGTGGATGAACATTCCACCATCATCTCAGCTTCTAACATGTGCTGTATTATCAGGGCAATTCCCTTTCTCCCTTCTTTTTATCCCTTCTGGATAATTTTCCTTACAGGCAAGGAGAACTTGTGTTTTGAGAACCACCTTTACTAGTGGTACCATCACAGCCTTCCCTGGTTTCAAGTCTGGCCACTCCATAGTGTCCAAACCCTCTAGGTCTGTAAGTAATTGCTATTTCCCAATAAAACTATCTCAAGGGTTTCCCATTCACATAATAGTACATGGTTCTTACTGCAATTGTGGGCCTAAATTGACTAAAATTTTCTTCTGAAAAATGAAAATGAAACTTTTGGAATAAGTAGAAATTAGTGGGTCCTTAATATTCCTTCCTGACGTCCTAATACAGTGGGACAGTGGGGGTGTATTACCTTCTTGTGGGTCATCCATCAATGTCCAAAAGTGTAGAGGATGAGGATGACAGGGTCTGCCAGAGGTTTTTTATAACCAAGTAAGTGCCTCCCTATCAATTAGAAAAAGTATTTGATTACTGACCACATCCAGAATCATCCTGGGTGATTCATGTGTGATCTGATTCTATCTCTAAATATTGCTGGACTTTCCTCCTTTCCCTGAACCACCTCTGCTAATTTGGAAAAGTTAACTGGTTTTACCTGAGTAGTTTCATGTGATCTGGATGATCTGAGTGGACGCCAGTGTCAAACATGGGCCCCTTCAGGCCTGGTCATTCATGACTCTGGCCACCAGGGTTTGGGCTCCTCCTCAGCCTTGCCATGTTCTAGGGACACTGCCATGCACAAGGGCCTAGTTGTGTACATTTGGGACAGGGCCACCTGGGTTTCACCGATTTTCCTGACTCACCTTTGGCCCTTCTAAGACTGGCTGGAAAAAATCTCTTAAAGTTTCTAGATGTCCCACACCAGTAACAGGTCTTGACACCACCCCAGTCTCTCAGAGTAGGTAGGGAGGCTAGTGCAGCAGCAGCCACCCTCAAGAACTTGACCTTATGCTGGTCTATCTTTGGTACCTCCATAGCCTGCTCGTCATAAACATTGGAGGTCACTGATTTTGGCTGGGCCATCTTCCCAAGACTCCCACAGATATCAGAGTAAGTGTTGGCAATTAAGTTGTTTCTAATTCTACCTCAGCTGAGCTGGGTCCCATGCGGGTAAACCTTCTGACAGCTTTAGGTTTTCTATCTCTGAATATTGCTGGACTTTCCTCCTTTCCCTGAACCACCTCTGCTAATTTGGAAAAGTTAACTGGTTTTACCTGAGTAGTTTCATGTCCCCATAAGACACACTAGCACAGGGCTAGGGAGGTAGGGTCCTCTTTGACCTAGTAGGTAATTCCCCCAGATGCCTCTGAGGAACTGCCTTCCAGGTGAGAGTTGTTGATTCAGGGCATAGAGTTGGTCCCCTAGACCTGACCAACAGCCCAAATTTTCTTTGTCTCATCTAGCAAACAGCCATATGAGAGTAAGACCCACATGTCCCTCCAGTTTAAACCCAAAACAATAGCCAGGTGTTCATATTCTTCTATGAATCTCCCACAATCACCAGAGAAACTCCCCAATTTTTCTTTACACCTCTTTTGATCCCCTATTGAGAATGGTTTGTGAATCTTTATAGGCGGGTCCTGTGGATCCTGAAAGTTTCTATAAAGGTCATACAGAGGGAAGTTAAGATCTGGAAAATGGGGATAAAGAGTTGAGGTTGGATCATCTGCTGCTTGGGCCTGAGGTTCTGCTGGGGCCAAAGTAATAGCCACAGTCTCCCCATTTTCACCCAATCCCTACCCCAATGTCTGAGGCCTGTCCAAGTCAAAGAGCCATTCAGACCTCTTCTGTCCCCCTAAGCTGACGCTTTTCCCTCAAGTTTTGCAATATTGGAGATAATTCCTTAGGTAAGTAACAACCTGAAAATAGGGAGACTCTGAGCACTTTCCCTCTCTTCCAAAGCTGATCTAATTATAGAATGATGTTCAGGTTAAGGCTTTTGTTTTGAGGCCAGGATTCTCCATCTGGCAACTGGTATTGGGGCCAGGCTGGGATGCAGCCTTTCTGTGAAGGCTGTTGAGTCCTAGGTTCTTCCACTTTATTTAACAGCCATTTCACGGGACAACTGGTGGCTTCCTGTGCCCAGGCCTCTGTGAAGGGAAAAGAAAGAAAGAGCAGGCTTCCTAGAGGACTTGCTGTCTGTGTGACCAACACAGCAGGGTCAGTGGGTGGAAGCTTTGTTAGACTCTACCTGGATATCCTTCTTCTTTGAGGCTGGATGGTTTCATTAGGCCCAACCCATGCTTCCCTGGCTGCCCACCAGACAAGATGTTCCTAGTTCCAGGGTACTGTCTGTGACTATGTGGAGTCACCGTCCAGCTCCACACAAGTATGACCGACATGGGAAAGTCTCTATACTTGGATCCCTACTGTCTCTACTGATCTCTCTTGGGAGGGATTCTGATGACAGGAAGGCTCCAAATCAGGAAGGATAGATAAGAAGGGACATTAAGGGAAGGAATGTTTGCCCTAGGCCAAAAATTATGGCAACCTTTTACTTTGGACATCCACATCTCTTCTACCTGGACTTAAGCATTGTATCACCTCTTTAACTTTTTAATTGTGAGGTTCTTTTCTGGGCCAGAACTCAAATTTGTACTTATAAAAATGAGGAAAAATTTACAGAGAATGAGATCTCCATATGCATCCTCTAGCTTTATTACACTGGTGTCAGAAGTGGCCATTTTCATTAACTTCTGAGTTAGAGAGTTTAGCAAACTTTCTATTTTTCCACACAAATATTGTTTGCAATTTTCTTTCACAAACCCTACCACAACTTATATAGACCATCACATGAAGTGTATCTGGACTTTCTTTGTCCCAAACTTTGCTTTTTATGTTCCTTTTCAAAAAGACATCTTATATCCTTAATTATTTCACATATCTCTCGTTCTCATTGTTCCTTTCCCATACAAACCCATTTCTCTCTATTTAATCCTTTCTTTGTGAAAACATGTTTCCCTATTCATACCCTTTTCTACATGCTGTTATTTAAGTTTTTTCACATCTATGTATTGAATCATCTTTAAAACCACCTCTGACTTAGATGAATTTGCATATATTTTCTCATTAAGTACATTTTCATGTTTTTTTACAACACATTCTATTCCTTGGTACACCCCATATACAGAAATACATCCTTCTAGTCATTCAGACTTTATATCTCTAGTAATTTTAAATGTCAGCAAGAAACATACAAAACAGAAATTCTGGGAAGATTGCATACTAGTAGAAATCCTCAGCAGAGGCTCCTGACCGGAGGGAGTAAACTAGAATAGAATATAGAAAACTAGAATAGAATAGAATATAGAATCGGACTCTATAAAGCCAAAAGTGGGGAGCTGAGCCAAGAAAGAAACTCAGCAAATTGTGACTTCAAGGAAAAACATTCAAGAAAACAAATCACAGGTACAAAGTTGTTACTAGAAGTACTAGAGGACAGGAGACCTCTCCCCTAAGCAGGAAGCCCACCACGGGCTCTCTGCGAGAGAGCAGGGAACAAAAGACCTCTCCTTTTACTTCACTGGAGAGAGCCACTAAACACCAGGTCACTTTCTACAGGGAGGTCCCACTTATGAACCCAGACACCACCCCACCAGGCATAAAATTCAACAAATATTTTCCCCCACAATTCCACACTCCCAGTCCACCCTTCCCTCCTCACATGATGATCTGAAGTTCTGCTGCCTGCAGAGCACAGAGTGTTTGGTCTTTTCCTGAGAGATGTGGACATAGTGTGGACCACAGAACACTAGGATGGAATCTGTGACTACTAGGGAAGAAAGTGGTCATGGGAAGAAAGGGACAATCAGCAGGAGGAATAGAAGTCCCCAAGTTATAACTTTGCCCAGCAAGTGGTGGTGTTGACCCTCTGTTTAGGCTGTGTCTGGTGGGAAGGGTGCAGAACCCCTGGCTCTGATGGCATCCACAAGCTGGAGAATGTCCAGTGTGGACTGAGTTTGGTGGGCAGGGCTGGTCCCTGACCCCAGCTGGGCTAGCAAGCAATGGCTTGCAAGATGTGGATGGAGACCAGAGGGTAAGAGTGTAGTCCCGATTCCAACCAAACTTGTGAAAACAAACTTGCCGGGTGTGGACTGAGAATGGCAGGTGGGGGCATGGTCCCTGGCTCCAAATGGACCTGAGAACAGAGAATTGGATAACAGTGTGGACTGAGTCTGGCTGGCAGAGGCACGGAGCCCTAGCTAAAATTGTTCTATTGGAAACCCTTAGATCTCTCTCTGTTGAGCAGGGTTTGTACTGCCTGAGACAATTTGATTGGAACTCCTGTCTGGGGCTGCCCACCTAGGGACATTCTGAGGTTCCCTGAAGGCCCACCTAGGTCCTTCAAAGTTCTGTAGCAGAAAAAAACTAAAGGGTAGGGGAGGAACACTACAGCTGTATGTATCTCTCCACAGCTGAGATTTAAACCTAATACCATGCCTTTCTTAGGACAGGGCAGAAGTTGGCTGATGTCAAAACAGAGCTAGCTTGCACTATGTCACCAAGTAGATGCTGAGAGTCTCTGGCCAAAATTCTGAAAGGGGCCTTTGTAAGGTTGTAGAAGATAAGCCACAATTACAAAGCCTAGCACCTTGGTGAGGGGCTGATTAATCTACTACCTGGGAACCCCAATACAATCTCACCCTAGCAGTTCAAATAACCTAACAGTGGAAAATGAACATGGTGTGGAACCAAAGGAAGAACTCTGGCAACATGAGTAATCAGAGTAGATCAACCCTCCCAAGGAATAACAAAGGAGATACAATTGAAGATGCCATGCATAGACAAATGGTTGAAATGTCAGAAATTGATTCAGAATGGATGACAAATAAGATGAATAGAATGGAATAAAAGTTAGAAACTGAAATCCAAAGAGTAGTTCTAAAGTTGTCATAAGAAATTAATGAATTAAAAGACAAAGTCACCAAAGATATGGAGATAATGAGAAAAGAGATAGTACAGTTCAAGGAAATGTATTAGTTGAGGAGCTCTGAAATACAGTAGAATCCTTCAGTAATACAGTTGACTAGGCAGACGAAAGGATATCTGAAACTGAAGACAAAGCTTCTGAACATTCCCAAACTCTCAAAGAGGAAGCCAAATGGAGTGCAAAAACTGATCATTCCCTGAGAGAGTTATGGGAACACTTCAAGATCAAACATTCACCTTGTAGGAATTCTTGAAGGAAAAGAGGATGTTTCTAAACGTATAGATGCTCTACTCCAAGAGATTATGGAGGAGAATTTCCCAAGCATTGCAAAAGATACAGAAATTCAGACAGTAGACAGTTTAAGAACCCCAGCAAGACTTAATCCAAATAAAGCATCTCCTAGACACATTGTGATTAACTTTGCCAAAGTTAAGAAGAAGGAGAAAATTCTGCAATCAGCTAAACATGAGAAAAGTGTCACTTACAAAGGGAGAATTATCAGAATGACTGCAGATCTGTCAGTCTGTCAGCCAAAACATTTCAAGCCAGAAGAGGATGGTCATCAACCTTCAATCCCCTAAAACAAAACAACTTTCAGCCTACGATCCTGTATCCAGCTAACATGAATTTTATTTATGATGGAGAAATCAAATTCTTTAAATATATAAGCATGTTGAAGAAATTTGCCATAACTGTACCAGCTCTCCAGGATATTTTCAGACCCATCCTCCACAATGACCACCACAATGTTCTACTACCAAAGTAAACTCACCCAGAAAAACATGACACCCAAAACACTACCAGGCTTATCAATTCTCTCAATTAATGTGAATGGTTTAAAGTGTCCTCTAAAGAGGCATAGGTTGGCTGACTGGATACATCAACTTGGACTGGATATCTGTTGAATACCAGAATCTCATCTTACCTTAAAAGATAAAAATAGACTCAGGGAGAAGGAATGGACATCTATAATTAAGGCAAATAGAAATCAGAAAAAATCAGGGGTTGCAATTTTATTTGCAGATATAATTGGTTTTAAATCAACAAAGATAAAGAAAGATAAGGATGGTAATTGCATATTTATCAAGGGAAACAAACAATATGAAGATATTTTGATAATTAACATTTATGTATCTTATCAAAATGCTCCTCGATTTATAAGGCAAACCCTAACAGACATGAACAACTTGCTATCTTCCTCCACTGTAACAGTTGGAGATTTTAACACCTCTTTGATAGTTTTGGATAGATCCTCCAAGAAGAAACTAAACAAAGAAATATTAGACTTAAACCTCACCCTAGAGCAAATGGACTTAACAGACCTCTACAGAACACTTCATCCTAATAAAACTGAATATACATTCTTCTCATCAGCCCACAGAACATCCTCCAAAATTGATCATATCTTAGGACACAAGTATAACCTCAGAAAATTTAAAAGAATAGAAATTATTCCTTGTATCTTCTTGGACCATCATGGGATAAAAGTTGAACTCAACAGCAACGGGAATCTTCATACTCAAACAAAGTCATGGACACTAAATAATCTTAGGCTGAATGATAGCTGGGTCAAAGACGAGATTAAGAAGGAAATCACCAAATTTTGGGAACTAAATGATAATGAAGGCACAAAATATCCAAAGCTGTGGGATACTGCAAAGGCAGTCCTAAAAGGGAAATTTATATCATTGGAAACTTTCATCAAGAAAACAGAAAGAGATGAAGCCAAAAACTTAATGGATTATCTTATCTCAAGCAACTAGAAAGGGAAAAACATGTCAATCCCAAAGCCAAAAGAAGAAAAGAAATAACCAAAATTAGAGTAGAATTAAATGAAAGACCATATGATTCTCTCCATTGATGCAGAGAAAGCTTTTGATAATATCCAGCATCCTTTCATGATCAGAACACTCAAGAAAATAGGCATAGAAGGGACATTTCTGAAACTGATAGAGGCCATCCACAGTAAACTCACAGCCAATATCATATTGAATGGAGTAAAATTGAAAATATTTCCACTCAGATCAAGAACTAGGCAAGGATGCCCACTGTCTTCACTGTTTTCAACATAGCATTGGAAGTCTTAGCCATCACAATCAGGCAGGAGAAGATAATTTAAGGGTATCCAAATGGGGTCAGAGGAGACCAAACTCTCACACTTCACTGATGATATGTTCCTGGGTCTGGAAAATCCCAGGTACTCTGCTACAAAACTCTTAGAAGTGAGTAAGTAGTACATCTGTGCTTTAGGATATAAAATCTAAACTTACAAATCAGTAGCTTTTATATTAGCCAAAAAGAGTCAAGCTGAAAATGTAGTTAAGTACTGTATTCTTTTTTAAGTAGTCCCAAAGAAGATGAAATATCTTGGAATTTACCTAGCAAAGGACGTGGCAGAACTATATAAAGAGAATTATGAAACTCTGAGAAAAGAAATAGCTGAAGATGTAAGAAATGGAAAAACATAGCATGCTCATGGCTGGGAAGTTATTAACAGTCAAAATGTCCATACTACCCAAAGTAATCTACAGATTTAATGCAAACTCTATTAAAGCACCACTGTCATACTTTAAAGGGCTTGAAAAAATAGTGCTTTGCTTTATATGGAATCAGAAAAAAACTCAAATAGCCCAAGACAAACTCAGAAATAAAAACAAATCAGGAGGTATCATGTTACCAGACTTCAGGCTATACTATAAACCTATAGTGATCAAAACAGCATGGTACTGGCACAAAAACAGAGAGGTAGATTTATGGAACAGAATAGAGAACCAAGAGATGAACCCACTACTTATTGTCGTTTGATCTTTGATAAGCCTATCAAAAACATTCAGTGGGGGAAAGATTCTCCACTTAAAAAATGGCAGTGGGTGAACTGGATGGCAACCTGTAGAAGACTGAAACTAGACCCCCCATCTTTCACCATTAACAAAAATTGGTTCTCACTGGATAAAAGATTTAAACTTAAGACATGAAACTAAAAATGCTAGAAGAGAGTGCAGGGAAAACACTTGAAGAAATTGGCCTGGGAGAATATTTTATGGGGAGGACTCCCCTGGCAATTGAAGCAACACCAAAAATACATTATTGGGATCTGATCAAACTTAAAAGCTTCTGTACAGCCATGTAAAGCAATCAGACAGCCCTCAGAATGGAAAAGAATTTTGTAGTTTATGCCTCCCACGAAGTTCTGATAACTAGAATCCACAGAGAACTCAAACTAGTGAATAAGAAAAGAACAAATAACCCCATTTCTGTGTGGGCAAGAGATTTGAACAGAAACTTCTATGAATAAGACAGGCACATGACCTACAAACATATGAAAAACTGTTCATAATCTTTAATCATCAGAGAAATGCAAATAAAAACCACTTTGAGATTTTTATCTAACTCCAGTAACATTAGCCCACATCACAAAATCCCTAAACAACAAATGTTGGCACAGATGTGGAGAGAAGGGAACACTTGTACATTGCTAGTGGGAATGCAAGCTAATATGATCTTTTTAGAAAGCAGTTTGGAGAATACTCAAGGAACTAAAAGTAGATCTATTATTCGATCCTGCAATTCCTATACTAGATGTATACCCAGATAATCAAAAATTATTTTACAACCAAGAAATTTGCACCAGAATGTTTACTGCAGCCAAATTCATAATTGCCAAGACATGGAAACAGCCCAAGAGCCCATTGACCCATATGTACATTGTGGAATACTATGTAGCCATAAAAAAGATAGAGAATTCACATCTTTTATGTTTACCTGGATGGAGCTGGGAAGATATTCTTCTTAGTAAAGTATCTCAAGAATGAAAAAGAAAATATGTAATGTACCCTTTACTACTATGAAATCAATATATAATCACCTACACATTTACATGAATCGTAAAATATAACTATAGTCCAGAAAGTAGAAGGGAAGAGGGGACATGGGAAGTGGCAGGGTATTTGGGGGGATCTCACCTAATGTGCATGGTTCAATGGTACATCTCAAAACTATTAAGAAGAGTATTAAGTGTAGAGTATAAATGTCTTAACACAATTATTAAGAAAGTGCAGTGAAGGCAATGTTAACAAGTTTCTTGTAAGCATTTAAAATTATATATAAAACCAGCACACTGTATCCCATAAATTCATTAATGTAAATTTAAATGCATTTATTAAATCTAAAGCCTAGATTAAAAAAAAAATAAAAATAAGAAAAAGAAGAGTATAATTGTGATGGATGTGTTAATCAGTTCAATGTAAGCATTTCACATTGTATATAAAATCAGTACACTGAATCCCATAAGTGCATCAATGTACACAGTTACAATTTAATAAAAAGCATACAGAACAAGAAACCAGAACTGTCCTTTTCAGACATCTATTGCTAGCTATTAATTTATATTTCTCCATTATTCTCTGACGTATGGAAACCTCCATCACATTCACATTAGTAATACCTTCAGAATTAAACACATGAACATTTTTACCAGTAACTTAGAAGATTTGGCTGTTCTCATTCAACTGACAATAACAGAAATTAGTCCTACTATGAGCCACAAAAGAAAATAACCTGTTTCTCTTTAGGTCTTCTAATCTAGCTATGTTTGTTCCTGGGTCCCCTGTGATGTCCCTAAATCACTCCCATCTCTATCAGGCTTTTTCTCAGAAGTCAGGTTGGGAAAGGTCCTAAACCTGGCAGAGAACTTAGTAAGAACAGTGTTTTCAGTCTTCCTCCCCCACCCCACAAAAGGTCGCCAAGCAATCGTGGCCAAACACAGCAAATCCATAGTTAGTGAAGCTGAAAAACAAAAACACAAAGGCTTACGGAAGAAGATAAAGCACAATGATACAAATGTTGCAATATAGAGAGCACAGCTTTGTAGTTGGAGGTGGGGCAATTGGGAAGCACCAAAGAATAGCCAGTATAAAACTTACCAGAGAAACCCTAAAATACACAGGGTCTTATAGTTTACCTTCTCCTCTGAGGGTAGGGAGGGGAGGAGAGAAACAGAAGTTCTGAACATTTAAGACAGTGCTGCTAAGCAGCCTCCTACTAACACACAAAGTAGCCTCTTACACACACACACACACACACACACACACACACACACACTTTTCCAGTCTCTAGCAAACATAAAAACCAGGCTTGGAAAAACACACACACACACACACACACACAAGGTATCCTCCAACAAAGACACATCCTGCCGTCATCTTTCCTTCTTGAGCCAGAAGAGGTCCCAGAAAGCACCAGGAAATCCCGAGTTCGGTACCAAAGTAGGAGGTCCCTGTGGAGGAGGAGGTTTTCTGGTTCTTGGCTCAGTGTCAAGAGTGAGCACTCCTGCCCAGTCGACGATGGAGTGACCGCAAACACAGAGCGGTCACTGTCCACCTACATTTATTGTAGAACAAAAGCCCACACAGTATAAGGAGAATAATCTCAAGAGTGAGGTGAGTCCCCCACTAAGTGGAGAGGAATCCCCAAGTCTGAGCACACGCTGTCTGTTTTGTGCTAACTCACCTACCTGGTTTATCCCGCCTTCTCCAGGGCAGGTAGGCTGTCACCTCTTGCCCTTGGGGGTAATGACAGGTCGAAGTTACATAACAAACCTCTTTCCAGCTTACTTCTTCCCTGGGAACCCATAGAGGCCCACCTTTGAAAGTTTAATGGCAGGATAACGGGCCTGGGTCGCCCAGGTCAGGGCAGGCCAGTAGGGGCTCCTCACTATCTGTTCCGACTGGGGAACAGCCCTCAGCAGTCCTTTGGTTCCTAGTCCCCGCCCCTAGCCACGCCCCTCACGCTTCCGTCCTATCAGAAGGAGAATCCGGGGCCAGGGAGGTTTGTCTCTTCCCAGACCCAGCTGCTCTGGCTCTACCTGTCAAGGGGAGAAGCTGGCCAGGTAGAAGTGGTGGGCTGAGAGTGTACATCTCCTCGCTCAGGCACTGCAGCAGATCCTCACTGCTGAGCGGGGCAGGAGGCAGGACGGGGCTGACTGGCTGCGGTGCCTGCGGCCCTCTTGGAGCTGTTGGCGTTGCCGCAGCCCCTGGCGGGAGCGCCTCCTCTGGCTGCCTGTGGCTCCCGCCTCCAGGGCCACATCACAGGGGCACGCAGACCAGGGAGGCGCCTTCACGGGTGCCTGCTTCCTGGTGGTGTGGGCCCAGCCCAACACTCTTACCTTACGACAACCCAGATATAAAGCGTTTTTAAAACGCTGAATAGTAAACATTTGTTTAAATACAGACTCTACTTTGTTTAATCAGATTCAATTTGGCAAGAAGGCCCCACGGGTGATGCTGTGATTGGAGCAAATCTGGAGGAGCATGTTCTGCGGGGCCAGCCCTCTAGCGACCCTAAGGTGAGCCAGTCTGAGCCCTCCACCAACAAGCCTCACCCGGAGGAGAGGAGATTTTAGTGGGCGTCTGGAGCTGAGAACTCTGCTTGCGACAAACTCCGTCCGTCATCTTTGAGGTGAGTTGGAAGGTTGGTGAGAGTCCCATTTCACTGCAGGATGTTCACACTCCCCCCTGTCTCTGGCACCCCCTTCTGGGCATGTCACAATCTTTCCCCACTCTAGAGGGTGTCAGGGCATTGCCCTGTGACATCTGGTGACCAGTGGGGAGGAGCTTTAGACGTCCACCGGCTTCATCTTACTGCAGTATCTTTTTTTCAGGCCATGGGAGGGTTTGGGAGAGCCTGCGGGCTGACCAGAGCACTGCTTTCAGACACAAAAAATACTAAAAAATTTGGCAATATGTCATATTTGGCAATAGATGGTGCTGTGATTTTGTTAGGAAACGGAGAACACAGCCAGCAACCTCTGTGGTTCTTATTCCTAACTTAGTTGCCCTTGGTGATTGCCTGATTGTTTCCTTAGCATTCAGATCTTGCCAGGTTGGGATCTGAAATCTCTCCAGAATCCTTCAGGAGTGGGTCTCACAGTGCTCTATGACACCAGTTCCTGTGGGATGTGGGAGTCCCTCAGACGGTCCAAGAGTGAAATTTTGATCCTGGCTGGCAGAATTAAGATCGCTATGCTTTAGAACCCTGTGAAGACCTTCCCACAATGGCAGCAACCTGTTGGTCCAAACCTTCTCAGTATGGCTGTCTCCCTAGCCACCAAACCATGGCAAATCTACTCCAAGCAGTATTGAAATCTGGCTGTTGTAGACTATTTGAGTCCACCTACTCTTCTAAGCTTTCAATTCAAGATGTAGCTTCCCCCTGAAACCAAAAACTCCAGAAAGGTTTCCTCCATCCTGGACCTCTGTAGAAGGGCCATCTGATCCTGAGTCACAAACACTTGCCTAATGAGTCATATTTCAACCGCTCTGGATCACACTCTGTATCCACCTCACCACCTCCTCACTGTGCTCCCTGGGCTATGATTCCAGGTAAGGTCCTGAGGCCAGGTATGGCTAGGTTCTCTCTTTTTCTCCAGTTGTACTATGAGAGCTCAGCTGAACAATCCTTCTGGTCCACCATCTTACTCCATCCCCTAATTATAGTCTTTCCAGAAAAAGTTTTCTTTATCCTACATGGTCATCTATTCCTGATAAGGAGTAGGTCATCTATTCCTGATACGAAGTGGGAGACTAACCAAATGATAGAAATCTGAAGAGGTGGGTGAAGATTGCCAACTTGGAGCTTCACTATTGGCCTCATTAGGGATCCCTTAATGACAGTATTTTTAGCTTTCTTCTTTCTTCTTGGGGTTAGAGTCCACAGAGTAGAGTCTTTTAGTTCTTACACAATGGACTAGTTTTAAAATATAGATATTAAAATGAAAAAATAAAATATAGATATTTAAGGGTACAGGTGAAACTTAGTAAATGCAGAATATAAAGGTCTTAACACAATAACTAAGAAAATGCCATGAAGGCTATGTTAACCAGTTTGATGAAAATATTTCAGATTGTATATGAAACCAGCACATTGTACCCCATGACTGCATTAATGTACACAGCTATGG
>CAUYON010033941.1:0-15015 GCA_963573935.1 Arctocebus calabarensis
GTGAATAGTGCTGTTGTGAATTTTTGTGAACACATTTTTGTTTAAACGTCTGTTTTTTAAAAAATTCTTTGGAATATTTATCCGGAAGTGGAATTGCTGGGTCATATGATAACTTATTTTATGTTTAACTTATGGATATATCCAAAGATTCCTTTTTAAAGATTTTATAAGGGGCTCAGTGCCTGTGGCTCAATGGGCTAAGGCGCCAGCCACATACACCTGAGCTGGCAGGTTCGAATCCAGCCCGGGCCCACCAAACAACAATGACGGCTGCAACCAAAAAATGGCCGGGTGTTGTGGCGGGTGCCTATAGTCCCAGCTTCTTGGGAGGCGGAGGCAGGAGACTCGCTTGAGCCCAGGAATTGGAGGTTGCTGTGAGCTATGATGCCACAGCACTCTATCCAGGGTGACAGCTTGAGGCTCTGTCTCAAAAAAAAAAAAAGATTGTATAAGGAAAAGGAAAAGATGGTCCAATTTAGAGGCAAATATTAAGTAGTAAACGGTACAGGTGTTTGACACACACAATTAGCAACCTGAAGGTGTGTGAGGATAGACTGGCATTTGGGAACTGCCTCAGGGAGGACCAGTGGCACCTCTGAGCTTGATGGGTCCCACAGGTCCATCAGCCTATGTCCCTTCTCTGCAGACAGCTGGCCGAGGTGGTCCGAGAGCGCTACCTGTCGGGGCCTGAGCGAGCCAAGAGGCACAGCATCTTGGCTGACTTTTTCTCAGGTGCCTGGAGCCAAGGCACCAAGAAACTCATCACCCTGCCGTGCGTGGGGAAGCCCCTGAACTTAGACCGCAAGGTGAGGTGCCCAGGACCCCTGCTTTCTACCTGCAGCCTCCACCCTGATGAGCTGGCAAGGCCACAGCTACCTGGTGGGGGGCTTACCCCTTTCCTTCCTTCTTTTTCACTCAAAATGCCCTAATGGACAGGTGCGGTGGCTCATGACTGCAATCCCAGCACTTTGGGAGGCAGAGGCAGGAGGATTGCTTGAGGCCAGGAGCTCAAGACCCACCTGAGTAACATAGCAAGATCCCATCTCTACAAAAGAATGATAATAATGTTTAAAAAATTAGCCAGGCATGGTGGTACACACCTGTAGTCCCAACTACTGAGGAGGCTAAAGCAGGAAAATCTCTTGAGCCTAGGAGTTTGAGGTTGCAGTAAACTGTGATTGCACCACCACACCTGGGTGACAGAGTGAGATCCTAAAAAACTTTTAATTTCAGGGCGGCGCCTGTGGCTTATCGAGTAGGGTGCCGGCTCCATATACTGAGGGTGGCAGGTTCAAACCTAGCCTCGGTCAAACTGTAAAACAGAAAAATATCCAGGCGTTGAGGCGAACACCTGTAGTCCCAGCTACTCGAGAGGCTGAGGCAAGAGAATTGCCTAAGTCTCTACAAAAAAAGAAAACAAACTTTTGATTTCAAAATAATTTTAGATTCACTAAAGAGTTCCAAAATAGAGTACAGAGAGTTTCCATTGACTCTTCCCCTAAATATTAAAATCTTATATACCCATAGTACAATGATCATAACTATGAAATTATACGTTTAATTTTTTGGTTATAGCTCAATCAGTTTTGTTTTTTTTTTTTTGAGACAGAGTCTCACTATGTCATCCTCAGTAGAGTGCTGTGGTGTCACAGATCACAGCAACGTCAAACTCTTGGGCTGAAGCAATTTCCTTGCCTCAGCTTCCCAAGTAGTTGGGACTACAGGCACCCACCACAACACCTGGCAATTGTTTTGTTGCTGTTGTCATTGTTGTTTATCTGGCCTGAGCTAGATTTAAACCTACCAACCTCAGTTTATGTGGCTGGCACTGTAACCACTGCGCTATGGGCACCGGTTTTTTGGATTTTTTTGAGACAGAGTCTCACTTGGTTGCCCACGCTAGAGTCTACTGGTGTCAGCCTAGCTCACAGCAACCTCAAACTCCTGGGTTCAAGCAGTCCTCCTGCCTCAATCTTCCAAGTAGTTGGGATTACAGGGACTGCCACCATTCCTGGCTAGTTTTTCTGTTTGTTTCTTTTCTTTTTTTTTTTAGTAGAGATGGGGTCTTGCTTTTTTCTCAGGCTGGTCTCAAATTCCTGAGCTCAAATGGTCTTTCTGCCTCAGCCTCCCAGAGTGCTAGGATAATTGGCATGAGCCACCGTGCCCAGGCTCAATTTTTCCTTTTTCTTTGTCTCTCCTGCTGGATTCGGGAGGCCAGAGGCAGAACCAGGCATGATTCTTTTCTGATGCTGAACTTTCTTCTCTTCAATGACCCGTAGACCTTCTCCTGTGTGTCCAGAGCCTCTGTGGGCTCAGCCTCATTTTGTTCCCCAGGACATAGTCTCCCTTTCTGGTCTCACAGCCTTGGGACCTCTTGCTCCAGTTCATCCTCTCAAGGAATACTCTGACAATTCAACCTGATCCTGCCTCTCCTCTAACCCTCCCATAGCTCCCCAGTGCTCTCTGCTTGAGCTGGACCTCCAGCTTGATATTCACCTTTGTGACCTGCCACCTGCAACTTTCCTAATCTTGTTCCCACTGTAATCCTATATAATGGGCCTATATAATTGAGGCCAACTTTCAAGAAACCTTCCCTATTCCTCCAAGAAGAGACATGTCCCCCTCACCTTGAGTTCCCCTTCTCCAAATCTTCTCCCCCAACCTGATCATGGGGTTAGAGGGATATGTTGCTACTGAGTCCACATCCCTTCCAACACTGTCGGGAGCCTGGCCAGTGTTTGTGGAGGGAATGAGTGAGCTTGTGGCCAAGCAAACTCCAGCCTACTTTCCCCTCTGCCAGGTGGCCCCTCAGCCCCTGTGGTTCTCAGACACGGTCGCAAACATGCGGAAGCTGAAGGAGTTGCCCTATCACCTGCTCCACTCAGGCCGCCTGCAGGAGCTGAAACAGGAAGTGCTGGGTAAGGGGCGCCCCTGTCTTGGAGGGAGTCAGCACTATGCTCCTGCCTTCTGTGGCCTGGGAAGGCGAAGGACAAATGGGCAAATCCTTGGTTCCTCTGAAGGCAGAAGTTCTCACTGGGGCCATTCTGCACCAAGGGACACTTGGCAGTGTCTGCAGCAAGTTTTGCTTGTCACAACTCAGGGAAAGGGCTGCTCAAATCGAATGAGTGGAGGGCAGGGACTCTGCTCAACATTCCACAGTGCACAGGGCACCCCCACCTCAGAGAATGATCTGGTCCTAGATACTGATAGTGCAGAGGGTGAGAAATCCACCTTACCATGAGAGACTCTATCTGCCTGTCCACCTATCTACCCATCCACACATCCATTTATCCACCATCCATTCATTTTTCTGTCTGTTCATTTGTCTATCTGTCCATTTATCCATCCATCCATCCATTTATCCATCCAACTATTTATCTGTTTATCCATTTATCTCTCCATTCATCCATCTGCCCATTCATCTATCTATCCACCCACCCATTCTTCTTTCTATCTGTCCATTCATCCACCCATCCATCCATCCATTCATTCATTCATTCACTCATTCATCCATCCCTGTGATTCTCAACCGAGGGAGAGTGTACCCTGAGGGAATACTTGGGAATGTCTGCAGATATGTTTGATTATCACCTTGTGGACAGAGGTGCTACTGTCATCTTGTGGGTGGAGGCCAGCCTTGCTGCTTTACACCCTATAATGCCCAGTTGTGCCACACACATACACACACACACACACACCACAGAGAATCATCCAGCCGCAAATGTCAGTACTGCAGAGCTTTAGAAGCCCCAGATGAACTGGAGAGGTGATTCTCTGCCTCCCAGGATGAACTAGGGGGAGGTATGTACTTCCCACATCCTTCCTTACTTTTCCTCTGCAGGCAACATGAGCTGGATTTCTTGCCGGGGTGTCTCTGGAGGCATGGAGGACCTGCTGGATGACTTTGATCTCTGTGCCCCTTACCTGGACTCTCCTGAGGTCAGCCTGGTCCGTGAAGCCCTCCAGCTCTGCTGTCCCGCCGTGGAGCTCCGAGGCGTGGGTGAGTCTACATAGCCTGCCCAAGAGGGGAAACTCTGCACTTATTTCTAGAAACCCACTCTCCTTACAAGCTGTGAGCTGTGTTTTCATTAATCCTCACATCTTTCCTGTCAAAACCTGTAAGTTTTCTCCTAGTACTGCTTCTAGAATTTTGAATTGAATTTGGGAGAACTTTGGAACAAAAATTATCAAAGCAGTGCCTTTGTTTCCTTGTGCACTTTTCTCTAGAAAGGGCCAGACTGGAAATATTTCAAGCAAAATTGAAGAAATTAATACGTAGGTACTCATGTAACAAGAGAGAAAACAAAGTTCCAGCATATTTTTATTGATGCAGTTCAAAATATAATAATAATTGAGCATAATTTAGTGTTCAAACTTGATGTTTTCTGTCATTTGGTCCATTGCAAACACATGCCTACAGAAACTATTCTTAACTGTTTATTGGCCCTTGACCTAGAGCTTGAAGAATCTCTTTAAGTCTTCAGATGGTTGCTCAGAATAATGTTTTCTTTGATTGTTTTTGTTTTTCTCTTAATTATAGAAAAAAACGTGTCTTCACCTTTTTTTTTTTTTCTTTTGAGACAGAGTCTTACTATGTCACCCTCAGTAGATTGCTATGGTATCACAGCTCACAGCATCCTCTAGCTTTTGGGCTTCTGCAATTCTCTTTCCTCATATAGCTCACATAGCTGGGAGTACAGGCACCTGCCACAACCCCTGGTTATATCTTTGTTGCTGTTGTCATTGTTGTGTAGCTGGCCCAGACCAGGTTCAAACCCGCCAGCCTCCCCATGTATGTGGCCAGCACCACTGTGCTACGGGCGCCGAGCTAATGTCTTTACCATTTTTGTGTGTACAGGACTGTGGTATTAAATACATTCATAATATTATGCAACTATCACCACCATCCATTTCCGAACTTTCTCATCTTCCCAAACTAAAACACCGTCCCCATGATCTACGTTCTGTCTCTATGAATTGGATGACTGTAGACATTTCGTATAAATGGAATCATAGAGTAGTTATCCTTTTCTGTCTGACTTATTTTACTTGGCATAATGACTCAGGTTCACCTATATTGCAGCGTGTGTCAGAATTTGCTTCCTCTTAAGGCTGAATAATATTCTATTGTGTGTTTGTGACACATTTTGTTCATCTGTTCACCCCTTGGCAGACACGTAGGTTTTTTCCACCTTTTGGCTACTGTGCAGCCTGCTGCTATGAACATGGATGTACAAATATCTCTTTGAGACCCAGTTTTCAATTCTTTGGGGTATATATCCTGCAGTGCACTTGATGGATCATATGGTAAATCCATGTTTAATTTTTTGAGGAACTGCTGTATCATTTTCCACCATTTCCATTAGTTGTACCATTTTACAATCAAATTATGGGCGGGGAAAAATAATTTTTCTTTACCTTTTTATGTTTAGTAACTGGGGCCTGTTTTTTGTTTATTTGTTTGTTTGGTTTCTAGGACAGTCTCACTTTGTCACTTTTGGTAGAATGCTGTGGCGTTGTAGCTCACAGCAACCTCAAACTCTTGGGCTCAAGTGATTCTTTTGTCTCAGCCTCCCAAGTAGCTGGGACTACAGGTGCCTGCCACAACACCCGGCTATTTTTAGAGACTGGGTCTCACTCTGGCCTAGGCTGGTCTCGAACTTGTGAGCTCAGGCAATCTACCCACCCTCCTAGAGTGCTGGAATTACAGGTGTGAGCTACCACTCCTGGCCCTGGGGTCTGTTAATTAAAGTAATGTAAGATAGATTAACAGGCAAAACACACACATGCATTTTAATTTTATGTGCATGGAAGCTTCACAGAAAAGAAGTGAAAACCCAAAGAGGTGTTAGAGCTGGGGGTCCATATGCCATTTTAGCAAAGGGCAATAAATTGTGAAGTGAGTTCACAAAGGAAAGGGTATTAAGGATGCTTAGTTTCCTGTATCCAAAGTGCCTTCTGATGAATGTGAATAACATGCCAGATATGAACAGCAGTGGCCTGTGATTCCTGTGCAGAGCTTCTGATCCTGGATCTTCAAAGCATCCTTGAACTCTGCCGCTTTTCATCCTCAAAGGCATGGCCAGCAACTCAGGACCAGTGCTGTTGTTTGTCCCCTAGACCCCTGCTAAATAGTCTTCCTGGGTCTGCCTGCCTGAGGTTCATTCTGACCACCTTGGTAATTCTCCACTTAGCAAACAGAAGAATGTTTTCTTTTCATTTTTTTTTTTTTATATCTTTATAAAGACAAGGTCTCAATCTGTTACCTGGGCATGAGTCATCATAGCTCACTGCAACCTCAGACTCCTGGGCTCAAGCAATCCTCCTGCCTCAGCCTCCCACATAGCTGGGATTACAGACATTCACCACCATACCTGGCTATTTTTTCTTTTCTTTTTAGTGGGAAGAGGGTCTTGCTATGTTGCTCAGGCTGCTCTTGAACCCCTGGCCTTTGAGGTAAAGACCCTTCCACTACTGCAGCATAGATGGCCATGTATGACTCGTTTCCTGGGAGATGTTTTTCTCAATCCTCATTGCCCCAGACAGTGTTGGAAATGTTCAAGCTGTGTGCGCGAATGTGGGCTCTGTCACTTATAGGTATCATGATCTTGCCAATCCCTTACTATCCCTTCCTCTGCCCCATTGTCCTCAATTTTTCCATCTGAAAAATGGGGATTCTGAGTGATTGTCTGTCCTAGGGATGTTGGGAAGGATATGTGTGTCAATTCATTCAGAGCCTGTCCCCATGGTGTCACTGAGGGTTTCTTTACTGTCACATGACCGCATCAGTATTATTGACATGAAAAGCCTTGAATGAACCTCCATTTTTGTAATCAACAAAATGTGGGCTTGAACTAACGTGTGTCTAGGATCTCATCCCATTGGAAGACGCTGGTGCCTGCAGTCCATTATGCCTTTCTCGTGCATTCATGCAGCCCCTGCCAAATACCTGCTGTTGCCCAGCCATGGTGTCGGCTCCCACAGAGGCCTAAGGACACTTAAGGTTTGCTCCAGCTCTTGAGGGGAAGAGAGGGAGAGGGAGAGAGAGAACAGCACACTGAACAGTTGGGAGAATTTAAGGAAGGAATAATAATGTGAGAGGTGTTTGCCAGGAGTTGTAAACCTTGCCAGAATGACTTCCCAGGGAAATGACCTTAGACAAAACCGCTCAGTTTAAGGGAAGATTTAAAAGTTCAAATCTCAGCATGTTTTTTTATAAAACCTATTTGACAATCCCAGGCTCCCCCAGCACAAGGAGGAGATATAGGAACAAACACCATCACCAGAGGGCGCTGTGAGGCAGACATTCACCCTCAGTACCGTCCAGCACATTCCGTGAGCTCAGAGAAGGGGGCTTCCCTACATTGTAGGAACCAACACAGTCAGTATTCCTGATTGTCCCTTTTGCCTCTAGTATAACTTGGCATAGCGCCTTTTCTGATCCTGTGTACTACTTTAAAAATGAATTTAAAAATTACTATTTTTCACAAACAGGGTTCTTTATTTGTCATTATTAAAAGCCTGAATTTTAGACAGATGCTTGGACTGGTGGTTCATATCCACGAGCTCATTCACCTTTAGCACTTGCCTCGTCCCCAGTAGCTTTTTCAGAACTACGACCTTCACCATGGAGCCCCATGGGTTTTCCCAATTCAAACTTGGATTTCCTTAGCATTTTTACTTTTCTAACAAAGACAGCATGGAGAGGATAAATAGATTGGGTTCCTTTTCTGTGTCTTTTCCAATGCTGTCTGGAATCAGTTTATTGACGACTTCTTTCAAGTCATTCATCTGCACCTCTCTGGTCATGATTTCCATCACTTTCTTCCAGATTTGGTGAACCTGTTGGTGCTGGGCATAAGAGGTCTTCCATATCTGATTGTTGCATTTTTTAGTAAAACTGACACAGAACAGACGAAGCAAATAACTATCGGTAGTCTTAACATCAGCATGAGCTTTGATCACAGTCTACCATTTTTTTAACCATAGGACACACTTTGTCACGAGTGAGATCTATGCCATGGAAGTTACTCAGGCAGTTTTTCAGCTTGAATTTTCTAAATGCAACTTCATCATTCTGTAGATCAGCAAGTCTCATTTCAATCACACAACCTTTGAGGCCATTGGATGCAATTTTTGTTCTTTGAGTCCTGTTGACTAGTGTTTTCCCAATATTTCTAATATTGATCATAGCAGGTGCCTTCACATCATACCAATCTTCCTTAGAAAATGGATCAACTATTTTCTTCTTGGTTTCCTTTTTACCACCTTTCATAAGGCACTTGTTCTTGCCAACAGCCATAGTGGTGCTCAGCGAGCCAAAAGGTTAAAAATTATTTTTAAGAATGGGGTCTTGCTATGTTGCCCACACTAGAGTGCAGTGGCACCATCACAGCCCACTGCAGCCTTGAACTGCTGGGCTCAGCCTCCTGAGTAGGTGGGACTACAGGTGCTCCATTATGCCCAGCTTAATGTTATTGAATAGTTTTAGATTCATAGCAGAATAGACTGGAATGTACAGAGATTTCCTGTGATGGTGTTTTTATTGAAAATGTTGGTATTTGAGGGCAGTGCCTGTGGCTCAAAGGAGTAGGGCGCTGGCCTCATATACCGGAGGTGGCAGGTTCAAACCCGACCCTGGACCCTCCCAAAAAATTACAAAAAAGAAAATGTTGGTATTTGATTCATCATGGATATGGGGAATATGAATTTTTGATTTTCAAAAAATACTATGTTATAAGAGTATTTATTTTGATGGTTGAGTTTTTGGCGTCATCTTTGATATGAAATGGAACATTTGGCCTTGGGTGAAGTTCTCCCACATTTTAGCCACCAGCAAGGCAAGGCCCCAGGCTCCACAGTCAGGAAGTGCCAACGCCAGGGTCAGAATGAGCAACGTACCTTTGGGGTCTCTGATCTTCATTACTCAATCTTTTTTTTTTTTTTGAGACAGCGCCTCAAGCTGTCACCCTGGGTAGAGTGCTGTGGCATCACAGCTCACAGCAACCTCCAATTCCTGGGCTCAAGTGAGTCTCCTGCCTCCGCTTCCCAAGTAGCTGGGACTACAGGCGCCTGCCACACGCCCAGCCATTTTTGGGTTGCAGCCGTCATTGTTGTTTGGCGGGCCCAGGCTAGATTCGAACCTGCCAGCTCAGGTGTACGTGGCTGGCACCTTAGCCCGTTGAGCCACAGGCTCTGAGCCTCATTACTCAATCTTGAAATCAAATATTTTGGATCAGAGTCCCTCTTCTTACTGGCTGTGTATAACTTGTGAAAGTTACTTAACCGCCCATTGAACTCATGGACACAGAGGACTGACCATATTTACTTCCTCTTGCTCCAAACTGTGATTATTACCTTCTATGGCAAAATATGTAATTAAATTAAATATGAATTAAAGATAAGGGTGTGGTGGTGGGTACCTATAGTTGCAGCTACTCATGGAGCTGAGGCAGGAGGATTGCTTAAACCCAGGAGTTGGAGGTTGCTGTGAGCTATGATGATGCCACCTCAGCCTGGGTGACAGAGTGAGACTCTGTCTCAAAACAAATAAATATAAATAAATTTTAAAAAGAAATTAAAGACCTTGAGATTGGGGGTTATCCTGGGTTATCCTTTAATTGGCCTCTAAATGCAATCACGAATGTGTTTATAAGAAGGAGGCAGAAGGAAATTTGGAACAGAAAAGGAGAAAATAGGGCCAGTATCAGGGTGGAGGGAGGGTTGGGTTAAAAAAAAGATAGAAAAGGAGAAAATACGAGGACCCGCAGATGAGAAGGCCACATGAAGACAGAGCCAGAGATTAGAGTGATGTGGCCACAAGCCAAGGAAATCCTGGTGCCCCCCCAGAAACTGGAAGAGGCAGGGAAGAATCCTTCTCTGGAGCCTCCTCAGGGAACATAGCTCTGCCAACACCTTGATCTCAGACTTCTGCCCTCCACAACTGTGAGAGAATCAAGTTCTGCTGTTTTAAGTCATCCAGGTTTTGTTACAATAGCCACTGAAAACTAATAGATGGCCCCCAATTTACAATGGCTTGATTTGCAACTTTCTGAATTTATAATGGTGTGAAAGAGATACTGATTTAGAAGAAACTATATTTCAAGTACTCTGTTTTTCACTTTCAGCATGGTATTTAATAAATTACATGAGATAGTCCTTACTATTTACTACAGTATAAGCTAGGCTTGGTGATAGATGATTTTGCCCAGTTATAGTCTAGTGCAGATGTTCTGAGCATGTTTAGGTAATTTAGGCTAAGTGATGATGTTTGGTAGGTGAGGTGTATGAAATGCATTTTTAACTTATGACATTTTCAACTTACAGTGGGTTTATAGGCATGTGGCCCTATTGTAAGTCGAGAAGCATCTGTATATTTTGTAAGTGTGACTTGCTGGGAAATTAATCACTATTTATCTAACAGATACTCATTGGGTGTCTATAATGTGTTAGGCACTAGGAATGGACAAGGCAGACATCGTCCCTTTTCTTGGGAAGCTGAAGATCTGGGGCAGTGGAGAGGCAGTGGGTCTGATGGCCAGCAAATAAACACACAGACCAGGTGTGTGGCTCCACCTGTAATCCCAGCATTTTGGGAGGCCAAGGCTGGAGGATCACTTGAAACTAGGATTTCGAGAGCAGCCTGGGCAATAGTGAGACCCTCTCTCTTCAAAAAATTAAAAAAATGGCATGGTGGTGAATGCTTGTAGCCCCAGCTACTTCGGAGGCTAAGGCAGGAGAAGTGCTTGTGCCCAGGAATTTGAGGCTTCAGCGAGCTGTGATTGTGCCACTGCACTCCAGCCTGGACAAGAGAACATGACCCTGTCTCTAAAAATGAAATGAAATAAAATATAAAAATGCAAACTAAAAAATGTGAAATTGCAACTGTGATGCAACTCGAGCTGGGGCTATGGTGGGAGTTGGAGGATTGGACTGGAGAATACTTTTTGTGGCAGTCAACTCTGGGCTAAACTGAGGATGAGGAGGTAGTTGTGTAACACAGATGGCCAGTGTAAGAGGCCACGTGCACTCATTTCTGCTTGCCAGCATAACTTCCATGGCCTTCCTGACTCTTTGATGACCTGCAGCTCTCTCTAAAAATGCTCTGAAGGGGCGGCACCTGTGGCTCACCCTATATATTGAGGGTGGTGGGTTCAAACCTGGCCCTGGCCAAACTGCAACAATAACAAAAAGAATAGCCGGGCGTTGTGGTGGGCACCTGTAGTCCCAGCTATTCGGGAGGCTGAGCAAGAGAATCGCCTAAGCCCAGGAGTTGGAGGTGGCTATGAGCTGTGTGACGCCACGGCACTCTACCAAGGGCAATAAAGTGAGACTCTGTCTCTAAAAAAAAAAAAAAGAAGCTTTGAAGACAAAACAGGATAGAACATAGGGCCTGAGTCACTTTAGTTCTTGGAAGATGAATAAGTTGGTGCTGACTTTTCTTTGCATGTAAATTAATATCTGATGGAGTTAATGATTATGCTTATGTTGTTTATAATCAGATGTGTTCTTACAAATAAACCTTAATGTGATTCTGCTTTAATGTAACTTCTGAGCAAGTTTGATGTGATTTTGGGTACACTAAGCCTCCACTACCTGTCTTTAAGCAGTGGGCTGAAACGTGTGCAGGAACCCTCTGATAGAGCCTATAGGTCTCAGTTTATGGATCTCAGTATGACCTTTGAGTAAAACTAGCTTGAATTCTTTTTTTTTTTTTTTAATTCTTTAAAAGTTTGATTTCCCCCCTTCATCAACTGTTGGCATGAGAAAGTAGGGGCAACATTCAACTGGCCGTTTGGGGTGACAGACTTTCCGTCCTAGCACCATGGCTGAATTTGTCTGTAACTTGGCAGAGAGGCCCCTGGGGCTGGTGAACGCTGCTGTGACTTATTTGAAGCCTCAGTTGGCCACATGTGGGTACTACACCAAGGCTGAGCTGGTTCCTCCAAACACTGCTGGGATCCCTAGAGCTTTTCAGAGCCTGAAAAAAGAAAATAGTCAATACTTCTCAGACTGGTAGCTTCAAACAGCTCCCAGTTAAGGAAGCTGTGCTGAATGGTTTGGTGACCACTGGGGTGTGGATGTGGTTTTATATTGGTGAGATTACAGGCAAGCATGGCCTCATTGGCTATAGTGTTTGAAGACCAAGCTTTACCATCTGATTATATTTGACTTATTATTCAAGTGGACCATGTGTGATCAGACTGTTATCTGAATAAAATGTGTCTAGAAAAAAAAAAGAGAGAAAGGGGAAAGATGGGTAGTGTTTGAGGCCAAGGGAACAAACAGCGTGCGCAAATGTCCTGAGGCTAGAAACTGTCAGGCGCTTGAAATAGAGGTGAGGGTATCAGAATAGCAGACGAGGAGGCAGGAGAGGGTGGCAGGGACCAGTAGCCAAGGTGTTGAGTCTTCTCTTCTGTCCTGGGGCTGTAGACTCAGCCCAGACAATTTAACCCATGTCCCCTTTGTTGCAGAGCGGAGCCTCCTATACACAGAACTCCTGGCCAGACTCTACTTTTTTGCCACTTCGCATCCAGCACTGGTGGGACAGCTGTGCCAACAGGCCCAAAGCTGGTTTCGGGTGTGCCCACACCCTGTGCTGGTGCCCCTTGGAGGATTCTTGCAGCCCCCAGGAGGACCTCTGCGGGCAACCCTGACTGGTTGTCACAAAGGTGAGTCTCCCCAGCATAGTACAATTCCCACCAGGCCCCTGCTTGCCTGGAGGTAATGGTCGGCAGGTGTTTTGGGGCTGCTCTCTGGGGCTCCCCTCTGCCAGTGGGAGGGCCCCAAGGGTGCCATCAGGGCCTTCCCCTGCTGTTTCATACTGAATCAGCTCTCTCTGTGCCCCAGGGATTGTAGATTACTGGTGTAAATACTGCTAATGAACCTAAAACTAGAGAGAGGATGCCTCCAAGCTTCCCATCTCCAAGAGCTTAGTGCCTATCTTACAGATAGTTTCTGTAATTTAAAGGCTCATATCAATAAGCCTAGAAGTTAGCAATTGATACCCAACTGGCCCCTGAAAGGCTGATAGAACTGTAGACTGCTCCTGGAACTCTAGAATATCAGGGAGGGAAGAGGACTTAGTTTTTGCCATCCATCTATCCATTTGTCATCCTTTTTCTTTTCTTTCACTCATCTCATCTGTTTATCAATCCATTCATCTATCCACTCACCCGTCCACCCTTCCATCCATTCATTCATTTATCCATTCATCCATCCACTCACCCACCCACCTTCTGACCTATTCATCCATCCACCCACCCTTCCATTCATCCATTCATTCATCCTTCAAGCCTTCCTCCCTTCCTTCTATCATTTCTTCTTCTTTCCCTTCTTTCTTCCATTCATCTATCCACCCATTTTTTAAATTATTATTAAATCATAGCTGTGTGCATTAGTGAAATCAAGGGGTACAATGTGCTGGTTTCATATACAATCTGAAATATTTTCATCAAACTGTTTAACATAGCCTTCATGGCATTTTCTTAGTTATTGTATGAAGACATTTGTATTCTGCATTTACAAAGTTTTGCCTGTACCCTTCTAAGATGCACCATAGGTGTGGTCCCACCAATTACCCTCCCTCCACTCCAACCGTCCCCTTTCCCTACCCTCCTATGCTCCTTTCCCCATATTCTTGTGCTTTAGTTGGGTTATAGCCTTCACATGAAAACTTTAAATTAGCTTCATAATAGGGCTGAGTACATTGGATACTTTTTCTTCCATTCTTGAGATACTTTGTTAAGAAGAATATGTTCCAGCTCCATCCACGTAAACATGAAAGAGGTAAAGTCTCCATCTTTCTTTAAGGCTGCATAGTATTTCATGGTATACATGTACCACTATTTATCAATCCATTCGTGGGTGGATGGACCCTTGGGCTTCTTCCATGACTTAGCAATCATGAATTGGGCTGCAATAAACATTCTGGTACAGATGTCTTTGTTATAATGTGATTTTTGGTCTTCTGGGTATATACCTAGTAAAGGAATTATGATCAAATGGCAGGTCCATTTTTATATTTCCAAGTACTCTCCAAACATCCTTCCAAAAGGAACATATCAGTGTGCATTCCCATCAGCAGTGTAGGAGTGTTCCCTTTTCTCCACATCATGCCAACATCTCTAATTTGGGAATTTGTCTTGTAGGCTAATCTTATTGAGTTAGGTGATATCTCAAAGTAGTTTTGATTTGCATTTCTCTGATGATTAAGGATGGTGAGCATTTTTTCATTTGTCTGTAGGCTGTGGGCCTGTCTTCTTTAGAGAAGTTTCTCTTCAAGTCCTTTGTCCACCCTGACATGGGATCACTCATCCAGTGAGTGATGGATGAGTGATGGTGGGCGGGTTCTTTTCTTGCTAAGATGTTTGAGTTCTCTGTGGATTTTGGTTATTAAACCTTTGTCAGAGGCATAACCTGCAAATAGTTTCTTTCATTCTCAAGGCTGTCTGCTTGCTATACTTATTATTTTTTTGGCTGTACAGAAGCTTTTTAGTTTGATCAGGTCCCAGTAGTGTATTTTTGATACTGTTTCAATTGCCTGGGGAGTCCTCCTCATAAAATATTCACCCAAGCCAATTCCTTCAAGAGATTTCCCTGCACTTTCTTCTAATATTTTGATAGTTTCATGTCTTAAGTTTAAATCTTTAATCCAGTGAGAGTCTACCTTAGGTAATGGGGAGAAGTATAGGTCCAATTTCAGTCTTCTACAGGTTGCCAACCAGTTCACACAGCACCATTTGTTAAATAGGGAGTCTTTTCCCCACTGACTGTTTTTAATTGGCTTGTCAAAAATCAAGTAACGGTAAGTAGCTGGATTCATCTCTTGGTTCTCTATTCTGTTCCAAACATCTACCTCTCTGTTTTTGTGCCAGTACCATACTGTTTTGATCACTATAGATTTATAGTAGAGTCTCAGATCTGGTAGTGTGATTCCTCCTGCAATGTTTTTATTTCTGAGTAATGTCATGGCTATTTGAGGTTTTTTATGATTCCTATGAAGTATTATTTTTT
>CAUYON010033943.1:0-28778 GCA_963573935.1 Arctocebus calabarensis
GTCCCAGCTACTCGGGAGGCTGAGGCAAGAGAATCGCTTAAGCCCAAGAGCTGGAGGTTGCTGTGAGCAGTGTGACGCCACGGCACTCTACCCAGGGCGATAAAGTGAGACTCTGTCTCTACACACACACACACACAAAAAAAATGGCCGGGCTTTGTGGTGGACGCCTGTAGTCCCAGCTACCTGGGAGGCTGAGGCAGGAGACTTGCTTGAGCCCAGGAATTGGAGGTTGCTGTGAGCTGTGGATGCCACAGCACTCTACCCAGGGGGACAGCTTGAGGCTCTATCTCAGAAAAAAAAAAAAAGATATTTGACATAGGGCTGGGTGAGGTGGCTAATACCGCTAATCCTAGCACTCTGGGAGGCCAAGGCAGGTGGATTGCCTGAGCTTACGAGTTTGAGACCAACCTGAGCAAGAGCAAGACCCTGTTTCTAAAAAAAATAGCCAGGCATTGTGGCAATGCTTGTAGTCCTAGCTATTCAGGTGGCTGAAGCAAGATGATCACTTGAGCCCAAGCGTTTGAGGTTGCTGTGAGCTATTACACCACAGCACTCTACCCAAGATGACAGAATGAGACTCTGTCTCCAAAAAAATAAAAATAAAAACAAAGATATTTGATGTAAACACTGCTTTGTCATAATTTATAAATCTGTCTATATGCTAAATTTTCTTTTTGTTTCCTAATATTAAATAAGCAATTAATAGCTTTTGATGCTTTTCATAGATTATAGTATAAGATTTTGAATCTGTGTTCTAATTTATCTTAACAGGTACAGTTTCTTCAGTAATGGCAAATATCACTGAGGATGTAAGTTTCCTTTTTTCTTTTTTGCTCCTGTCTTTTATAAGTAGATTTTAAAATATATACAGTAAAGGCCAAGTGAGGTAGTTCACACCTGTAAATCCTAGCACTCTGGGAGGCCGAGGCAGGAGGATTCCTTAAGCTCAGAAGTTCAAGACCAGCCTGAGCAAGAGGGAGACCCCATCTCTATTAAAAATAGAAAAAGTACCAGGTGGCACCTGTGGCTCAAGGAGTAGGGTGCCGGCCCCATATACCGGGTGTAGCCTGTTCAAGACCGGCCCCAGCCAAAACTGCGAAAAATAAAAGAAAAAAAAGTACCCACACGTGGTGGTGCACACACATAGTTTCAGCTACTCAGGAAGCTGAGGTAGGAGGATCATTTGACCCCTTGAGTTTGAGGTTGCTGTGAGCTAGGCTAAGGCCATGGTTCTGTAGCCTGGGCAACAGAGTAGAACTCTGTCTCAGAAAAAAAAAAAAAAAAAAGCTGTGATAAACAAGGCTGGGTTGATACCATGGTTGGGTTCTTATTCTAGAAAGAGAGCTCTGACTCTCTAGTGGGGGGAGGCCAGGACAGACAAGAGACAGAAAAAGTGAACACCAGTAAGGATATGATAGCATTAGTTCATTGAAAGATGCTGAGGGCTTGATCTATGGCAGGGGTAGGAGGATGTATGATCCACACAGGCTGGACCACTGAGCCGATGAAGGTAAGGTAATGAGAGGAGGGGGATGACTCCTACATTTCTGACATGAGTCACTGGAGCAGCAGTTCTCAACTTGTGGTCACAACCCCTTTGGGGGTCGAATGACTCTTTCACAGGGGTCGCTTGAATACATCCTACATATCAGATATTTACATTACGATTTATAACAGTAGCTAAATTACACTTATGAAGTAGCAACGAAAATAATTTTATGGTTGGGGGTCACCACAATATGAGGAACTGTATTAAAGGGTTGAAGCATTAGGAAGGTTGAGAACCACTGCACTAAAGGATGGGTTGTGATATCTTTCCAAAATGGAGAATGTGGGAAGAGGTGTGGGTGAAATAAATGCGATGGTACCTTTGGGAGTTCCAGGTAGGGATGTCATTTAAAAGAAGAGGAAGAGGCTCAGCGCCCACAGCACAGTGGTTACGGCAACTGTCACATACATCAAGATTGGCAGGTTCAAATCCGGCCCGGGCCAGCTAAACAAAAACAACTGCAACAAAACATAGCCGAGTGTGTGGTGGGCACATGTAGTCCCGACTACTTGGGAGGCTGAGGCAAGAGAATCACTTAAGCCCAAGAGTTTGAGGTTGCTGTGAGCTGTGACACCATGGCACTTTACTGAGGACAACATAGTAAGACTGTCTCGAGAAGAAAAAAAAAAAGAGGAAGAAGGGCCAATGTCAGTGGTAGGAGGAGAATCAGGAGGCGCAGAAGCAGGGGAGAGCACTTCTAGGAGAGTGTGGTCAACAATGCTGAGTGTCAGATTCTGGGACTGGATGATCAGGAAAGTTGCCACATTCAAACAGTTCTAGAGACGACCAGGTAACTAGGGCTGTGGGGGAGAGTAGGTGGGAGGATGAGAGATCTCAGGTGGGTGCTGATGGTAGGTTCTCTGGTTTTGCTTTCTGAGAAATGTGGGTTAAATAATCCTGGGTGCTGGGCATGGTGAGTGTGCCTATAGTGTGCCCTTCCTGCCACTCAGGAGGGTGAGGCAGGAGGAAGGACCACTCTAGCCAGGAGTTCTGGGCTGTAGTGCTGTGCTGACTGGTGTCTGGACTAAGTTCCACATCAACATGGTAACCTTGTAGGGAGCACCAGGTTGCCTTAGAAGGGGTGAACCAGCCCAGGTCAGAAACAGAGCAAGACAAAATTCCCATGCTGATCGGGCTGGGGATTCACCCTGTGAATAGCCACTACACTCCAGACTGGCCAGACCCTGCTTCTAAAAAGCAAAACAAAACAAAAAAACTTGTGTTTCCCAGCACAAGGCCAAGGCTTGGCCTGAGGGACACTGCTTAGGTTTGGAGCTCTGATGAGTGGTTTCTGCCTGTGAGATCAGGGTGGCTATCTCAACAAGAAGGGTGAATTAAGGCAAGGGTCTGGGTGACAGAGTGAGACTTTGTCTCAAAAAAAAGCTTCTTAGAAGTGGGGTGGGGTAGGATGGGGATCTCCCTTTGACTGGTAGTTTGGGAGAACAGGTAGCTCTGCACAGGGCCATTCTCAAAACAGCCTCTTGGAATAAAGTGGGTCCTCCTAAATGGTGTATGAGAAGTTAGGGACGAGATTGTTTTCTGAAAGATCAGAGCTAGAGAGATGTAGGTTTTCAGCGATCTCAAGAAATAAAACATAAAAGGTAAAAGGTTAGAGCTAAATTTAGTGTTCAGCAACCATCTTTACATTTACTTAGGTGACTGGTAGATTTATTTTATGTTTCTTTTTCTGTGTTTTTAGTTGTGTTTTGTTTTAAGACTCAATTTATTAAAAAAAAAAACTTGGAAGAAAAAAAAAGACTCAATTTATAGGTATCTTTTATTCCAAGCATTTTCAAGCCCCCTTCTTTTGGGTAATAGTGTTATTGAGATATAATTCATATACTGTAAATTCACCCATCTAAAGTGTACAAGTCAGTGGTTTTTAGTGTATTCACAAAATTGTGCAACCATCACCACAATCAAATTAGATTATTTTCTTTCTTTCTTTTTTTTGAGACAGAGCCCCAAGCTGTTGCCCTGGGTAGAGTGCTGTGGCATCACAGCTCCCAGCAATCCCCAACTCCTGGGCTCAAGCAAGTCTCCTGCCTCCGCCTCCCAGGTAGCTGGGACTACAGGCGCCCACCACAACGCCCGGCTATTTTTTGGTTGCAGCCATCATTGATGTTTGGCAGGCCTGGGCTGGATTCAAACCTACCAGCTCAGATGTATGTGGCTGGCACCTTAGCTGCTTGAGCCACAGGCACCCAGCCTAGATTATTTTCATCACCTCAAAAAGAAACTTGTACTCTTTGGTAGCCCCTTCCAACTCTTCCACCTCGACTCCAAGGTAACCACTAATCTATGTTTTATCTCTAGACATTTGTCTATTCTGGACATTTCATATCAAAAGACTGAAATACCGCGTGGCCTTTTGTGTCTGGCATCTTTCATTTAACATAATGTTTTCAAGGTTCATCGTGTTGTAACGTGTACCAGCGTTTCCTTCTTTTTTATAGCTGAGTAATAATCCCGTGTACAGATCTACCACATTTTGTTTATCTTTTCATCAATTGATGGACATTTTGGTCACATCCCTTTGAGAAGCAGATTAAGTATTTTTAAAAAGGATTTCGGAAAACTCATAGGGCTTTTTTTTCAGAAAAGTCAAAAGAATTTCACACATCAGTGTGACACACATCCCTTTTTGATCTTTGAAGCAGGTTTTTTTCTCCAATGCAAATGAACAACTAGGATTTCAAAAGGGTGTGTGATTTAAAAGTTGAATTACGATTGACAATGTGCTTTATTAAAAAGGAAATATGGCTCGGCGCCTGTGGCTCAACGGCTAAGGCGCCAGCCACGTACACCTGAGCTGACAGGTTCAAATCTAGCTGGGGCCCGCCAAACAACAATGACGGCTGCAACCAAAAAAATGGCCGGGCGTTGTGGCGGGCGCCTGTAGTCCCAGCTACTTGGGAGGCGGAGGCAGGAGACTCGCTTGAGCCCAGGAATTAGAGGTTGCTGTGAGCTGTGATGCCACGGCACTCTACCCAGGATGACAGCTTGAGACTCTGTCTCAAAAAAAAGGAAATGTGTTCCTTTTTGTGTGTACCATATGTATGTGTGTATATATGGATACATATTACATATTACATATTGGATTTAAATGCAGTTAGTCTTTTCAAAATGGTAAAATATTGCTGCAGAATTACTTCTGCTTTTATTTCAAGCTTTGGCCAGTGTAATAATTTTGCTGTTGCAACCTTCACAATGACTCTGTGGTCATTGCTGACCCTCGTCCGGAGATTCAGGTGGCTCACGGGCCGGTTGCTGTAACAATTCTGGGAGAGGAGAGTTGCCTTCTTGCCATAGCTGACTTCATGCTTCTGTGTTCACATCCAGGAATGCTCAGTTACTTCAGTGTGTGCGTTTCTAGACTGAACACTGTTCATCACTGTCCATGGCTGCAATTAATCATCAGAATCACTCCTGCTCTCTCCTGGCCTCCACATTCCCTGCTCTGGCTTCCCTGGTAACAGGGCAGGGTTTAAGCCATGAAGATCCAAGCTGTTGCCACCTAGGCCTCCACCCGGAACCCCCTCCCGTCCCCTCCACAGCTCTCCTCCCCCCTCAGCCTCAGTCCAGCCATCTGTGTGGTCCACGTGGTCCCTGAGTGCAGGGCTGCTGTGCTGACACCGTGTCCTGCTCTCAGTCCGCAGAGTGCTACGTGCACAGCATGTAAGACCTGAAATTGAGGAGGCAGGTGTGATGTGGATGGTAAAATGGGAAAACATCAAGAACACCGGAGAGGCCTGTCCAGCTGGGACTTGGGCCCAGGCCTTTCAGCTCCGGTATGCCCTCGCTTCTCTTCCTGAGGGTATAATGAATCGTTTCTCCCTCGTGCCTTTGCTCCTTGAGTGCAGGGGTCTTTCCTATTCTCTGTGAGATTTGTACCCTGTGTTTAACGTGCAGTAAGTGGGTTTTGGCCAATTATCTCTTCTCTTTCTGGAATAGAATCTTATGTCTTCGATACTAATTATTTAAGAAGAACATCTTCTATTCTCTTTCTCTGAAATATAAAGTTGGAACCTAAGTTGGGCCGAGGGGGTGGGTGCTGGTGAAGTGAGTCTGGTTCTGGGATGGGCTGGTCCCCGCTAACCTGCCTCTCCTGTTTGTCTCACCCCAGGGCTGCCCACATACATAAAGTCCCTGCGCTGGGCCTTGGCAGTCATGGCTGTGCTCCTGGCGGTCTCTGCTGTCACCATCGTGGCCCTGGCCTCTAGAGCAGGTAGGGTTCTCCCCACACCCACTGACCCTTCTCCCCACCAGTCAAGCACCAGGGCTGTGTCTGACCCCATGGGGATTAGAAAGAGACAACCCCACCCTCACTGGGAGGTGCACCTTGAAGACATGGGGCTTGTTGAACAAAGTTAAAAACAATTTGGTCTTTCCTTCCACTGGACACAGCTTGTGCCCCAGTGGGTAATTGGATGCCAGCCTGTACAACATCTGTGGGGCCCTGCTCACCCTCCTTCTGCCCCAAGCCTTTCCAATTCCAGGCCTCCAGATTTGTCCCCTCGGTAAGGGCAGCAGCCAGATTTGTCTGTTACATGCACACGGTTTACCCTGCAGCTCACCAGTAGTCTCTGCCTACAGGGGTCAGGTGCCAGCCATGCCCTCCGGGCTGGGTGTGGTCCGAGGAGCACTGTTATTACCTCTCTGTGGAAGTGCGACCCTGGGAGGCCAGCCAGGCTTTCTGCTCAGCTCACAGTGCCACCCTCCCCCTGCTCAACCACACCCAGGTGAGAAGGGGGTGGCCAGCTGTGGTGGGGAGGGACCTGGGGGTACACATCATTCCAGACCTCGGGATCCTAGCAGTGGAAGGAATCCCAAAGATCTGGTGCAACTCTCCACATAGAAGTCACCCAGACCCAGAGGAATAAAGGGACTTGCAGGGGACCAGACGTCCCATCTCTAAGGTCTTCAACTTGCTCTTCATTCTAAGAGGTGGAGCCGGGATACTCCCGTCCAGCCTGGCGGTCACAGGAGGTCAGGAGCCGGTGTGTGCTGGTCCAGGCCTGCTGATGGGGCAGGGGTGGGGGCTATGCAGACACACATGTCCTCTCTGGGAGGTGGTATGGAAAATAAGGTCCCCAAAGTGACTATACCAGTCAGCTACTGCTGTATGATACTGGGTAACAAGTCATCCCAAACTCCTCTGTGATTTAAGGCAATAAGCACTTATCTCTTGATAGTCTGTAGGCCATCTGTTTAGGCTGGTGTTGGCTGGGTGTCACTGGTCAGCTTTAGGACACGGGCTGGCTGGGCCTGGGTGCAAGCATCAGACAAGGCCACTGCTCATGTCTTACCAAAGCAGTAACACGGCCAAGCCCATCATCAGAGTGGCAGTGTGGTATATTCTGTCCCGAGGCAGAGGGGACAAGGAGTGAATATTAGCTGACCAATAATCTAGTCAATGGATTTCAGAGCAGCTACAAAAAAGGCCAATAACCTGGATCCAGCCCTTGGCTTAATTTTTTCTATTTTTAAAAATTGTGTTAAAGTAGACATGAGTATAACGTGAAATTTCCCACCTGAACCATTTTAAACACAGTCCAGTGATAGTAAATTCCCGCATAATGTTGTGTGCAGCCGTCACCACCATCCCTCCACTGAGCGCTCTTCCTCTCGTGCACATAAATGCTGCCACCTTCAAACACCCCAGCCCCTGGAAGCCACCGGTCAACTTTCTGCCCCTCTGATTTTGACTACTACAAGCCCCTCATATAAATCAAATCATATATTATTTGACTTTTTTGACTACCTTATTTCACTTAGTATCCTCAGCATTCACCTGTGTTGTAGTACACATCAGAACTAACTTCCTTTGCAACTGAATACTAGTCCATTGTGTGTAGAAAGCGTATTTCGCTTATTTGCTCGTCTGTTCGTCAAGACTTGTGTTGCTTCCACATTTAGGCTATTGTGAATACTGCTCAGAACAGGGCTGTGCATGTTCTTTGCGATCCTGCTTTCCATTCTTTGGGGAATATACCCAGCCGTGGAATTGTCAGAGCATATGATTTATTCTATTTCTAATTTTTTAGGACCCACCATATGTGTCCTTGCAGTAACTATTATTTTACATTCCCACCAATCCCTGACTTAATTTTACCCAACTGAGGACAGGTGCCAAGAATCTACATTAGCTGTGCTGATATGCATGACAGAGCAGCATTCCTTCAGCCAGTGCTCTAATGAACATGAACCGAGCACTGTGTTTTATTTCATTTGATTTTATTTCAGTAGATTTAGGAGGAACAAGTGGTTTTTTGATACAAGGATGAATTGTGTAGTGGGGAAGTCAAGGCTTTACTGTCCTAATCATGCAAATAATATACATTATACCTGGTAGGTAATTTTTGATTCCTCATTCCCCTCCCAATCTCCCCCATTCTGAGCCTCCAAAGTTCATCAAACCACTATATAAGACCGTGTATACCTGTTGCTTAGCTCCTGCTTAAAAGTGAGTACATACAGTATGTGTTTTCTGCTCCTGAGATACTTCATTCCAGATTATAGCTTCCACTTCCATCCAAGTTGCTGCAAAAGCATGATCTCATTCCTTTATGGCTGAGTATATTCCATGGTGTGTGTGTGAGTGTGTGTATGTGTGTAAACATACACATGTGCATACACACATATACACCACATTTTCTTTGTCCATTCATCAGTTGATGAGCACACAGGTTGATTCCTTATCTTTGCAATTGTGAACTGTGCTGTGATAAACATGCAAATGCATGTGTCTTTTTGATATAATGACTTCTTTTCCTTTGGGTAGATACCCAAAGTAGTGGGGATTGCTGGATTGAATTAGGTAGGTCTACTTTTAGTTTTCTGAGGAATATCCATATTGTTTTCCATAGACATTATACTAATTTACATTCCCTTTTCATCTCCCCCATGCCAATATCTATTGGTTTTTGACTTTCTTTTTTTTTGTTTGCTTGTTTGCTTTTTTTAGAGACAGAGTCTCACTTTTTCACCCTTGGTAGAGCACTGTGGCGTCACGGCTCACAGCAACCTCCAACTCTTGGGCTTAGGCGATTCTCTTGCCTCTGCCTCCTGAGTAGCTGGGACTACAGGTGCCTGCCACAGTGCCCGGCTATTTTTTTTTGTTGTTGTAGTTCAGTCAGGACCGGATTTGAATCCCCTACTCTCGGTAGATGGGGCAAGTGCCCTACCCACTGAGCCACAGGCTCAGAAGTTTTTTGACTTTCTAATAAGTTATTCTGACAGGGGTAAGGTAGCTCGTAGTGGTTTTATTTTGCATTTCCCTGATGTTTAGTTATGTTGAACATTTTTTCATATGGTAATTTGTTTATCTTCTTTTGGAAAATGTCTATTCATGTCTTTTGCCCACTTTTTAGTGGGATTATTATTATTACTGATTTGAGTTCCTTGTAGATTCTGGATATTACTGCTTTGTTATATATACAGTTTGTGAATATTTTCTCCCATTATATAGGTCATCTTTTTACCCTATTGGTTATTTCTTCTATGTAGAAACTTTTTACTTTAATTAAGTCCAATTTACTCATATTTATTTTTATTTTTTGCTATATTTGCTTGGGGGGTTGTAGGCATAAACTCTTTGCCTAGGCCAATGTCAGAAGAGTTTTTCCAAGTTTTCTTCTAGAATTTTTATGATGTCAGGTCTTACATTTAAGTCTTTAAACCATGTTGACTTAGTTTTTGTGTGTGGTGAGCAATACGGGTCTAAATTCACTCTTCTGCATCTGGCTGTCCAATTTTCCCAGCGCTATTTATTGACAGTGTGTCCTTTCTCCAATGTATGTTTTCATCTCCTTTGTCAAAGATCAGATGGTTGTAGGTGTGTGGTTTTATTTCTGTGTTCTCTGTCCCATTCCATTGATCTATGTGCCTTTTTTTATGTTAATACCATGCTGTTTTGATTACTATAGCCTTGTAATGTAATTTGAAATCAAGCAATGTGATGCTACCAGATTTGTTTTTGCTTAGAATTGCTTTGGCTAGTTAGGCTCTTTTTTGATTCCATATGAAATTTCTGACTTTTTTTTTTCTAATTCTGTGAAAAATGACACTGGTATTTTGATGGTAGTTGCATTGAATCTGTAAATCACTTTGAGAAGAATAGACATTTTAACAATATTGATTCTTCCAATATGGGAAGTTTTTCCATGTGTTTGTGTCATCTATGATTTCTTTCATCAATGTTTTACAGTTCTCCTTATATAGATATTTTACCTCCTTGGTTAAGAATATTTCTAAGTATTTTTTTACAGCTATTATAAATGAGTTCTTCATTTGATTATCAGCTTGGCTGTTATTACTGTATAGAAATGCTACTAAGTGGTGTCTATTAAATTTGAAACCTGAGACTATTGAATTTATTTATCAATTCTAAGAGTCTTTGGGAGAAGTCTTTAGGGTTTTCTGGATAGATGGTCCTAGCACCAGCAAACAGGGAAACTCCTCTTTTCCAATTTGCATGCCTTTTATTTCTTTCTCTTGCCTCATTGCTCTGGCTAGGATTTCTAGTACTATGTCAACTAGATGTACTGAAAGCATCCTTGTCTTGTTCCATTTCTTAGGGGGAATGCTTTCAACTTTACCCCATTCCATGTGATGTTGACTGTGGATTTGTCATATATGGCTTTTGTTATTTTGAAATATGTTCCTTCCATGCCTAGGTCCTTCCAACCCTAGTTTAAGGGTTTTTATTATAAAGGGGTGCTGGATTTTATTGAATAGTTTTTCTATTGAGATGATCATATGGTGTTTTTGTTTCATTTTGTTTTGTTTTGTTTTGAGACAGACTCTTACTATGTCACCCTTGGTAGGGTGCCATAGCATCACAGCTCAGAGCAAGCTCAAAATCTTGGGCTTACATGTTTCTCTTTCCTCAACCACCCAAGTAGCTGGGACTACAGCCACCTGCCACAATGCCAGCTATTTTTTTGTTGTAGTTGTCATTGTTGTTTAGCAGTGCCTGGCCACATACGAACCAGCTAGTGCCCTAACCACTGAGCTACAGGCGCCGAGCCATCATATGGTTTTTGTTTTTAATTCTGTTTATATTGTGAATCACATTTATTGATTTGCATATATTGAACTATACTTGTATCTCTGGAATAAAACCCAGTTGATTGTGGTGATTTTTTTTTTAAATATATATATTTTTGGACTCAGTTTGCTAGTATTTTGTTAAGGATTTTTTTTTTGTTTTGGCCAGGGCTGAGTTTGAACCCGCCACCTCCGGCATATGGGGCCGGCGCCTTAATCCTTTGAGCCATAGGCACCGCCCTTGTTAAGGATTTTTGCATCTATGTTCATGAGGGATATTGGTCTGTGTTTTTCTTTTTTTGTTGTGCCCTTTCCTGACTTTGGTATAGGAGTGATAACTGGCTTTATAGAATGAGTTAAGAAGGATTCCCTCCTTCTTGATGTTATGAAACCATTTCTGTAGGATAGATAACAATTCTTATTTGTAGGTCTGGTACAATTACACTGTGAATTGACTGGTTCTGGACTTTTTTTTGGTTGGGATTTTTTTTTTTTTTTGCAGTTTTTGGCCAGGGCTGGGTTTGAACCTGCTACCTCTGGATTATGGGACTGGCACCATACTCCTTTGAGCCACAGGCACTGCCTGGTTGGGATTTTTTTTTTTATTACTGATTCTATCCCACTACTCATTATTGGTCTGTTCCGAATTTCTATTTCTTCTTGAGTCAAGCTTAGGAGGGTGTGTGTCTTCAAAAATATATCCATTTCCTCTAGATTTTCTAGTTTGTGTGTATAGAGATGTTCATAGTAGTCTCAGATTATCTTTCTTATTTCAGTGGTATGAACCTTAATGTCTCCTTTTTTCATTTCTGATTGAGCTTATTTGAATTCTCTGTCCTCTTTTCTTAATCTAGTCAGTGATTTGTTAATTTTATCTTTTTAAAGGACCATCTTTTCATTTCAGTGATGCTTTGTATGTTCTTTCAGTTTCGATTTCATTTAGTTCAACTCAGATCTTTGTCAGCTTTGAATTTGAGTTGTTCTTGTTTTTCTAGTTCCCTGAGGCATGACATTAGTATATTAGTTTATGATCTCCTTTTTTAATGTAAGTATTTAGTACAATGAACTTCCCTCTTAGCACTGGTTTTGCTATATTCCAGAAATTTTGGTAGCATGTGTCACCATTGTCATTCACTTCAAAAAATTTGTTGATTTCCGTTTTGATTTCTTCACTATAGTTGTATAGTTTCAGGACTTCCTCTTGGAATTGATTTCTAGTTTTATTCCACTGTGGTCTAAGAAGGTACATGGTATTATTTTAAGCTTTAAAAATTTGCTGGGACTTGTTTTGTGGCCTAACATGTTTATCTTGGAAAATGCTGCATATGCTGATGAGAGGAATGTATGTTCTATAATTTAAGGATGGACTGTTCTATAAATATTTGTTGGGTCCATTTGTTCTAGAGTCTCATTAAGTCCAGTGTTTCTTTGTTGGTTTTCTGTCTTGATGATCTGTCTTATTCTGTCATTGGAGTGTCCTTCATTATAATTACATTGATGTTTATTTCATTTCTTAGGTCTAGTAGTATTTATGAATCTAAAAGCTTTGGTGTTAGGTGCATATATATTTAGAATTATATTTTCTTATTGAATTGACCCCTTTATCATGACCATCTTTGTCCTTTTTAACTGTTCTTGATTTAAAATCTGATTTATCTGACATAATAGCCACTTCTACTCATTTTTCCATTTGCATGGGATATTTTTTTCCACTCTTACCTTGAATCTATGCAACTCTTTGAGTTAAATGGGTTTCTTGGAGACAGTAGATATTTGGGTTGTGTTTTTCATCCTTTCCATCAATCTGTATCTTTTAAATGGGTGTATTTTGACCCTTTACATTCAATGTTAATATTGATATGTGAGGTGCTGTCCCATCATCATACTGATTGTTACCTACTTGCTTTGTATTCTTCCTTGTGTTACTATTTTATACGATCTATGAGTTTTTGCTTTTGAGTACTTCTACATTGGTAAATATCAACTTTCTTTTTGGTGTTTAGAGCTTTTTTTAAGCATCTATTGTAGGGAAAGTGGTGACAAATTTCCTTAGTGTTTGCTTGTCTGGAAAAGATTTTAATTCTCCTACATTTAAGAAACTTAATTATATAGGATACAAAATTCTTGGCTGACAGTTATTATAAGAAAACTAAAGATAGGACCCCAATCCCTCTGGCTTTAAAGTTTCTGCTGAGAAGTCTCCTGTTAGTCTGACAGATTTTCCTTTGTAAATTACTTGATGCTTTTCTTTCAACTTGCAGCTTGTAGGATTTTCTCCTTCACTTTGACTTTTGCCAGATTGATACCTACAAATAATGTGCGTTATGATTGCAGAGGAATGGTAGCCTATGAAGGCAAGAGGCATTCTACATAGAACTGTTTCAGCCAGGGTCTTGAGTGGTTATAACTGAGATGAAGATGGGCTGTGTGGAGAAAGTGTCATGGGCTCCTGTACAAAATGGTCCCACCCAGTCTCATGTGCAACCTGAAAGCCAATGGGAATATAGGTGAGTCTAAAGGCAGGTCCCTAGAAAGCACTTGGGCCTGGGGCCAGGAACTCAGGTAGGCAGGAATTTTGCAGCTCAGCATAATTTTTCCATCTCCTGAAACAGACTGATTGAGCACAACAAGTACCACCAGGAAGCTGGTGAAACAGAGGCCCCTGCCCTCCACCCCCCAATTCTGGATCAACCCAGAATGACCTTGAATCTCGCTGAATAAATTGCTTCCCTGTTGCTGGTTGGCTCTTAGGAGGCAACTAGGTTTAACTATCTGGATTGCAAACACCCTGAAATAAAGAATTTTTAAAAAACAAAGTACATACAAGATCTATTGTTTGCAATGTAAATGAATTTGCAGAAAATATATCATAGTCTGGATAAGGTCCTTCCCTGTAAAAAGACCAAAGCTGAGATTTGAGATCCAGGTTTGGATCTCAGAAAATCTGGAGTATGATGAGTGTGGAGTTCTCGGGCCCTCCTGAGTTCTGAGCAAGGGTGGGACGGGGATGGACAGCTGAGGATACAAGTCCCAGGGACACGCCAGGGGCCAGCGTGCCCACGGATGTTGGGCAAACACAACTCTTCTTTCCAAAGAGACCATTTTTCTCAGAATTAGAAAAAAGGAGAAAGTCCAAGTGCGCATCATTGTTTTAATACCAGCCTTATTTGCAAAGTAGAGGAGAGGAGCTACCTTAACAGAACGTGTTGTATGTGAGCCACATCCTGATTTCAAAAAGATGAAAATATGAGTAACTATACATCCTAGGATTAAAAACATTAAATAATTTGAGAAATGTATGAAGACAGAAAGCAGAATGCTAGTTGCTGGGGCAATGGGGAGTTACTTCATGGGACAGAATTTTTGTTTGGGCAGATGAGAAAGTTCTGGAGATGGATGTCGGTGATGATTTCACAACAACATAGACAAACTGAATGCCCTTGAACTGTACACTTACAGTGATTAAAATGATCAATTTTATGTTACAAATCTTTTTTTTTTTAAATGTTACAAATCTTTTACCACAATTTAAAAAAAAGAAACATATGAAGGCAAAGGAAATAATTTACCTTAATTCTAAGATGTAAATTTCCATTATTTCTGCCCAAGATTACATTCCCTGTCCCCACATTGGCACCAGTGGGAGAAGCCAGAGCTTAAGATAGTGGAGGCTCTGGGACCTCTTGTGAGACAACAGTCCTTTAAATCACATGTTACTCAGAAGTTCCTAGAATTTATTTACAACTTTAGACAATGCCTTTCCCACATTGTGACTTTTGTTAACAATGAGAACAGGAGTCTGAACCCCTAGGAAAAGCAGGAAGTGCTGGGGGGCGTGGTGGAGCAGGGATTGGCCTTCAGGTCCTGCACCCCCAGACCTGGAAGGAAAGGAGGGAGCTCAGAGCTGAGGCAGAAAGGAGGGAGGTGGTTTTACTGAGGTGGTTACTGTGTGCTGGGCTCTCAGGTGCCGTGTTGGGTAAGATAAGCTCCCTATCCTTACCAAGTTCACGGTCTAATACAGAACCTGACAAGCTACTAAAAGGCAGCACAGGCTCGGCACCTGTGGCTCAACGGGCTAAGGCGCCAGCCACGTACACCTGAGCTAGCGGGTTCGAATCCAGCCCGGGCCCACCAAACAACAATGACGGCTGCAACCAAAAAATGGCCCGGCGTTGTGGCCGGTGCCTGTAGTCCCAGCTACTTGGGAGGCGGAGGCAACAGACTCGCTTGAGCCCAGGAATTGGAGGTTGCTGTGAGCTGTGATGCCATGGCAGTCTATCCAGGGTGACAGCTTGAGGCTCTGTCTCAAAAAGAAAAAAAAAAAAAGGCAGCACAATAGCTCTGTCCAAGAAACTTAAGGGAGCCAGGGAAGGGAAGTGTCCCCCAGTTCACCTTGGAGGGGGTCAGCCTGGTGTCCCTGCAGGAAGTGACCTTTAAGCTGAGACCTGGGTGGAGGTGGCACCCAGGGGACAACCCTCATTCCAGTGCTTACTTTCTAATTTCCAGGCTTTATTTAGAGAGGTTTTACCTTTGCTAACTCAATTTAGAGGGAAGAAGAACTGAGCATATGCCAAATTCACTGACATCACTCTTCTAATCCACATTGGTCTGAATATGTGCTTCTTCATGGGAGTGATATGTACTTGCTGGTGTGGGCTGCTTTTTTTTTTTTTTTTAACTTGGCATGATTTTATATTTACATTTTCCTGCATAACTACGTTTTCTAGGTACTCATCATTTTTATAGCAGTGTAATTTTCCATCATGTTGACATCCCACAATTTGCCTCGTTATTCCTTGATTACTGAGCATTTGGGCAGTTTCAATTTTTTCTTTATAAATAGCACTGTGTTATCTTTGGGTAAGTTCGTTTTCTCCCCTGGATGTTCTTGGATCTATCCCCCAGAGTGAAATCACCGGCTCACGCAATGGGAATGGTGTTGGCCGCTCCTGTTACCGCCGCAGCACCAAACTATGTTCCAGGAAGACTGAGCTGATGGGCCCTGCACCAGCTCCAAGTCCTCATGCTGGGACTTATGATATTTAAACATTTTTTCCCAACTTAAAAAATCTTAAATATATTTTTAAAGACATTGAGTCTTTTTGGCTTTAATTTGTTGTTAAAAATAATGTAACACTGAAGACAAATATTACAAAGAAAAAAAACTGTCTCTGACAGCTCACTAACATGCTTGCTTTTTGCCGTTCCCGTGTGTCTGCTTTCGGTGTGAATACCTTTTTTATTATTATGGTCATGCCACAATTTTGATTCATCCTTTTACATAATGGGCTATAATTCTCCCCGTGTTACTCCCAGAGCTCCAAACTCGCCTCTGTTCATGGCCTTAATACTGTGGCACTGAACCGAAGCAAGGTAATGGTGCTCTTGTTGGTGACTGGACTGTTCATCCACCCCCAGTTGGGCTCTCTGCTGTTCCCTGGATGTGTCTGCAGCCTCCTGACTTTCCTCCTGCCCCCTTCCCTGTCTCTCTGTCACTCCACCTGCATGGTGCATCTCTCGGTGGTGACTGGCATTCACATGCTCTTGGCCGAATGGGGTCCCCTTCATTCCTGGTCCCCAGTCCCGAGCACAGTGCCTGGCACCCAGCAAGCACCCAATACAGCTCTCCCAGTCCAGTGACTTGTGACATTGGGTGAGTGGATTCTCTCCTCCGATGGGTCAGCTGAGATCCTGCAGAAACCTCAGAGAAAACAGACACCCCCCCAAGTGAGCCACACCGGTGTCCAGACAAGAGTGTCCAGCCTGCTTTCCTCCCTAGGACTTCCTGAGCCGATACCCGGTCACCAAGTACTCCTGGGTAGGGGCCCAGCGAGGCCCCCAGGGCTGGCACTGGATCGACGGCTCCCCCCTGCCGCCGCAGCTGTGAGTGACCAAACCCTTCTCCTCTGCCAAAACCCCATCCCCTGCTCTTCAGAATCCTCTGTTTGTGCACAGATTCAGCCTCCTGTTCCACCCACAGCCTAGGGGATGCCACTTGGGGAACCACCCCCACCCTTTCCATGCTCAGGGCTGGGCGTTTGCTTAGTCCCCGTTATTCCCTCCCTTGTCTGGGTTTCCAAGCAGGACTGTCACCCTCATTTTACATCCTGTGGCTCAGAGAGAGGTGGTTCACCAGTGCCACGTGGCTGACCACCTAGGGGACAGCCTCATGGCACGACCCAGTGCCTGGGCTAGGTGGGGAACGGGCACAGGGAAGGAGGCCCCGGGACCAGATCACCTCCCTTCCCTCCTCTCTCCTGTTTCCCCAGACTCCCGGATGATGACGAGGACACCCCGGGTCTCAGCTGCGCATGCCTGGAGGAAGGCAAGCTTGTGGCCATGGACTGCAGCTCTCCAAGACCCTGGGTCTGTGCCAAGGGGATCATGTGACTGTGGCCCTGCCAGTCCTGTGCCTACTGGGGGGCCGTGAGGCACCCGCAGCAAAGACCACTGAGAGCTAGGCAGCCTGTCCACCTTCCAGGTGCCCTACCTGCTCAAGAGGAGCCTGCCTGAGTGACCCCAGGGAGCTGCCCGGAACACAGGAAGGTCACGTCTAAGAGGGGAGACGTTTGCTGTGGCCTTGGGTCAGAGAACCAGTTTTAGCCTGCAGCTTCTGAAGCTGACTGGTTTGGTGGCTTGGGATGGATTTTTAGCTTTTCTGAGCCTTGATTTCTCCCCTATTAAGATGAACATTTCCAGCCAGGCTTGGTGGCTTAAGCCTATAATCCTAGCACTTGAGGAGGCCGAGGTGGGTGGACTGCTTGAGCTCAGGAGTTTGAGACCAGCCTGAGCAAAAGCAAGACCCCATCTCTACTAAAAGTAGAAAAACGAGCTGGTGTGGCAGGTGACTGTAGTCCCAGCTACTTGGGAGGCTGAGACAAGAGGATCACTTGAGCCCACTAGTCTGAGGTTGCTGTGAGCTATAATGCTACAACACTCTACCCAGGGCAACAGAGTGAGACTCCATCTCAAAAAATAAAAAGGACATTTTCATTTTTTTCTTTTTTCTTTTTTTTTTTGATGCAGTCTCACTTTGTTGTCTTCTGTAGAATGCTGTGGTGTCACAGCTCACAGTAACCTCAAACTCTTGGGCTCAAGCAATTCTCTTGCCTCAGCCTTCCGAGTAGTTGGGACTACAGGTGCCTGCCACAATGCCCGGTTATTTTTAGAGGCTGGGTCTCACTCTAGCTCAGGCTGGTCTTGAACTTGTGAGCTCAGGACAATCCTCCTTCCTCAGCCTCTCAGAGCACTGGGATTACAGGCATGAGCCCCGTGCCCAGCCTAAAAGGGACATTTTCTATCCTCCTCTCCCCCACCTGTTCTCACTCCTGTACCCTTTCACTCCCAGAGGGAAAGACAGTGTTAACAGTCACAGCCAATTCCCAGCTGGGTTCTCTAGAAGCCTCACTGAAACAAGTCTTCAGTTGTTGGGGGGCGGTGGCATCTGGCAAGGACAACGTTGCTGTGAATTCCGTTTGCAGGCAGCTGGGTGCACAGCTGACACAGTCACCAACAGACTGCAGAACAGCAAAGGAAAAGACCTGTCAGCCCCTGGACAAGGGAGGTGGAAGTTTCTTCTCTGCCCTGAGAGTTGGCAAGGGGTCGGCAGACAGTAAGGTCCTGGGGAGACCCAGCATTTGGGGCTGGCTGGGGCCCCTAGTAAGCTGACGCCCAAGGTGGGGACGAGGCAGAGAGGACGGGCCGACCAGGTCAGGAACAGCGGGCTGCCCCAGCTTGGCAGGAGGGCGTTGTTGCAAAGCAGGGGGCCTGAGGGTGGACAGCAACAGGAAGAACATGGGCAGCTCGAGTCACCTCTTCCCCTCACGGCCGTGAGACAACCAAGCTGACGTGGCTCTGCAGTGGGGTGCAGTGAAAGCCTTCGGCAGGAGGGCGGGCTGGAGGGCTTCGAACTCAGACCCTACTTCCCGATCCCTCCAAACAGAGAAACCTTTATTAGTGCATTTAAAGCAAGAGCTTGTCTGGGCCATCTGGGAGAAAGGGATGAAGAGTCTTAGGTAAGAGAAATTTCTCACACTCTTAGGATGTAAAAACAAAAAAAAAAGGAGATGGAAATTTCCTGGCCAGATGTGAACTGGGTGGAGGAGGTGGTGCAGGTGCCAATTACAATACTTCATGCACGGGCAGGAAACCGCGCGTGTTACCCCACCCCTTGCCATGGGTTCCCCGTGTCTGCACGTAGTTAATGAGTGTACAGAAATGTAACTGACTTAGCATCCAGAGAAGGAAAGTGGTTTCTTCCAAGTCACCCAACTAGAAAGGGGAAGGTCTAGAATAAAAGCCAGTTATGTCTAACTCCGAGGGGTGGGGAACTTGTGGCCTTCTGAATCCTTGAGTGCGGCCTTTTGTTCTGTGAGGTTTGGATTTGGTGGAGGGGGCTGCACTTGGGGGTCTGGAGCACCGTAAGTGACTTTGAGGCTGCAGGTTCCCAGTTGATCGCAGTGACCGCTGAGGGGGAAACCCTCGGGTGGAGTGAGGCAGAAAGGAGGTACCCACTTACTTCACAGTGGGGAACATCTGCTGCTTCGATTATCTATTGCTCTGTGACAAACTGTCCCCAGTCTTGCCAACAAATACTTCTCCCCCCAAAAAGCTGTGATTCTGTGGATAAACCAGAGAATTTTGCCTTAGGTGGTATTGGCTGGAGCCCTAGGATGGCTGGAAGGTCCAAAATGGCCTTACTTGCTTTGGCCACCAATTGGTGCTGCCTCCTAGCTGAGACTCTGCTTCTCTCCACGTGGCTGCGTGGGCTTCCTCACAACGTGGCAGGAGCATTCCCAAAGGAGGGACTCCGTAAGCTAGATCTCCTGAAGGCTAGCCTTAGAAGTCACCCAGTGTCACATAATCCACGCTTTGTTGGTCTAAAACAAGTTATAGGGCCAGCCAGCTTCAAGGAGAAGAGAAATAGGTCACTATGCTGTGTCCAACTCTAGCTCTTGCTACTTCTCCCTTGGGTCTAGCACTCAAGACAGCCCTAGCTGATTAGAAATATTTCTTGAACAAAAACAGCTTGATTCAGCTCAGCCCCTGTAGCTCAGTGAGTAAGGGCAGCAGCCATAAGCACTGAGGATGGTGGGTTCAAACCCGGCCCCGGGCCAGCTAAACAACAACTGCAACAACAAAAAAAACAGCCCGGCATTGTGGTGGGCGCATGTAGTCCCAGTTACTTGGGAGGCTGAGGCAAGAGAATCGCTTAAGCCCAAGAGTTTGAGGTTACTGTGAGCTGTGACACCACGGCACTCTACTGAGAGCGACAGTGTGAGACTGTCTCAAAAAAAACACTTCAACATAGTTCTTAACTTTAAAACTGATTAATTATGTCTGAAATATTTTGCAATAAAAGTTTTCTTAAACTTTGTGGGACTTTGAATTTGGTGAAGTAATTGTTAATGTACAGCTGTGCTCCCAGAAAAGAGAAATCCCTAAAAAAGGATGAGAACTGAGGACCAGACCAGGAGGGGCATGAGCTGGTTTTCTGACTTACCCATGAGGTGACACATTAGTCTTGTGAACTGTGGGCCATTTTCAAGCGTAAAGGGAGCTGTGGCCTCAGGACAACACAAGGTGGGAAGGTTGATCTATTTAAATCCGAAATTTGGAGGGTTTGTCCTCAGTAAAAAGCTGGGCTAAAACAGCAGTGGGATGGCAGGGAAGCTCATCTGTCTCTCCCTGGATGAAAAAAGTTTCCACTGGCTTAGCGCCTGTGGCTCAACAGGCTAAGGCGCCAGCCACGTACACCTGAGCTGACGGGTTGGAATCCAGCCTGGGCCTGCCAAACAACAATGATGGCTGCAACCAAAAAATGGCCCGGCGTTGTGGTGGGCGCCTGTAGTCCCAGCTACTTGGGAGGCGGAGGCAAGAGACTCGCTTGAGCCCAAGAATTGGAGGTTGCTGTGAGCTGTGATGCCACAGCACTCTACCCAAGGTGACAGCTTGAGGCTCTGTCTCCAAAAAAAAAAATATTTCCACTAATAATGTGAAACCTTGGGGCAGGGTGTCTGACAGCACAGGATTTGAATTTAGACTACCTGCGTAGCCCAGAAGCTTTCTACATGAGGAATTACCATCACCATTGCTCTAAGCTTAGGGATACACGTGGAGTCCTTAGCAGAAACCAAGGCAAAATGTCTCTGAAGGGGTGTTCCCTTAATCCACTCTTAGAAATCCAATGGATTCTTAGGATGACCTTATTATACAATTAAAGACCTAGAAAAAAACCTCTGAAACAAGAGAACAACACTGTGAAAAAAGATGACAGTTTTAAAAGAACGAAGCAGAATTTCTAGAAATGAAAAATATAGTTGTTGGTATTAAAAGCTGAGTGGACAAGTTAAATAGAAGATAGGAACAGTTGAGGATTAATTGAACTAGAAGATAAATCCAAGGGGAGTATCCAGAATGCATTACAGAGACATAAAGAGACGGAAGGAAAAAGAAGAGAAGGTGCGTGGCATGGACAACAGAACACAAAAGATCCAACGTAACATCCACACACATTTTTAATATTTTTTTGTTACCATCAATCCCTTCTCAGAGTCATGTTTTTAAAAGTATAAAATAGGCAAGGCATGGTAGCTCATGCCTATAATCCTAGCATTCTGGGAGGCCAGGGTGGGAGGACTGCTTGAGCTCAGGAGTTCAAGACCAGCCTAAGCAAGAGCAAGACTCTGTCGCTACTTTAAAAAAAAAGAAAAAAAGAAAAATTAGCCAGGCATGGCATGCTAGCCTGGGCAACAGAGTGAGATTCAAAATGTGTAAAATAAACACAAGATTATGAAAAAAATCCAACTATGTTGAAATACCATTATCAATGTGCTTTAAAATCAGCCCAATTGAAGTACAAATTATATGCAATGAAATGCATGCATTTTAAGGGTGGCAACCATACGCTCTGCCCCTGTCACCACGCTCTAAGCAAGGTTCCCCTAGGCTCCCTTCCTGCCAATCCCCACCCCTGCCCAGGAAACTGGTTTCCTTTGTCATGATATACTAGGGATATATTCATGCACTATCCATATAATAAGATGCCACATAGTAGCTAAAGTAAAATGCCATGATTTCTGTACTTAAGTTTTGGACCTAACTAAATTCCCTTACTGTTTGTATTCAGTGTCTAGCAGTTTTGAGTTTTCTAGATAGTCACTTCATCTACAAATAAGGGTTTTTTACTTCTTTCCAAATGGTGTATAAATTACTATTTTTGGGGGGGCAGACTGTCGCCCAGGCTGGAATGCAGTGGTATGATCATAGCTCACTGCAGCCTAGAACTCCTGGGCTCAGCTTCGACCTCAGCCTCCCAAGTATCTGGGACTATAGGCATGCACCACCATACCTGACTAATTTTTCTTTTATTTGTTGGAGAGATACAGTGTTACTGTGTTGCCCAGGCTGGTCTTAAACTCCTGTCTTCAAGAGATCCTCCTGCCTTGGCCTCCCAAAGTGCTGGGATTACAGGCCTGAGACACCAGACCTGCCTCTTCCTAACCTATTTTTTAACTTCTTGGCTAAAGTTAAGCGAAGGATAACATTAAGTAACAGTGATCACAGTTAATGTCCTTACTTTTCCTTCTTTAATTATGGGAAAATTCTGTTTTCCCGTAAAGCATTAAGCTCACTTTGGAGTTAAGGGATGTGTGTATCTGTACATCTATTCCTATCACGTTAAGATCAGTTTAACACATTAACTGCCATGTGAGTTGTATTTAACTTACGCTAGTTTGAGCCTGGGGCCTTGTGAAATATATGTAACTCACATACTTTTGCCCTATTTTCACCTAATAAAACACTGTGGCCCCAACGAAAAAAATTTGTTTCTCTAGTGTGGCAGTCAATGTGTTAATTTTATGAGATAGCTTTTCAGCATCTCTGGAAGTGATCATATAATTTTCCTGTTTTGATCTTTGTTGTTGTTTTTTAGAGACAGAGTCTCACTTTATCTCCCTCGGTAGAGTGCCATGGCGCCATACAGCTCACAGCAACCTCCAACTCCTGGGCTTAGGCCATTTTCTAGCCTCAGCCTCTCAAGGGGCTGGGACCCTACCCACCCCACCACAGCACACCACACTCCACCCCACCACAACGCCCAGCTATTTTTTGTTGCAGTTTGGCTGGGGCTAGGTTCGAACCTGCCACCCTCCATATATGGGGCCGGCCCCCTACCCACTGAGCCACAGGCACCACCCGTCTTTTTTTGATCTTTTAACAGTGAGTTATAATTAAAAGATTTCCTAAAATTGAACGCATTTTTGAAATTTACTCTATTGGTTATGGTGTTTAATCCTTCAAATATGTTGCTGGAATTTATTTGCCAAAATTTCATGTTAAAGTTTTGCAGCAGTATAGTCATGTGCTGTATAATGATATAGCAACATTTGTTTTTTTTAATTTAGAAATAGGGTCTTGCTCTGTCATTGAGGTTGAATGCAGTGGCATGATCATAGCTCACTGCAGCCTCCAAGTCCTTAGCTTAAGTGATCCTCCTGCTTCAGCCTCCCAAGTAGCTGGGACTACAGCATAGTAGGATTTCAATCAACGATGGACTATAAATATGACAGTGGTCCCATAAGATTCCAAGGGAGATCAAAAGTTTCTATGCTCTAGTGATGTTCCAGCTGTCATAACATCACAGTGCTATGCATTAGGTGTGTGGTCATAGTGGTGTAAACCCACTGCCCTGCTAGTCCTGCGACAGTGTAGCACATAAAGGAGGAGCACTTCACTCCAGCTCAGGAGTTCAAGGTTATAGTAAGCTATGATGGTGTCACGTAATCCAGCCTGGTGACAGCAAGATTTCGTCTTAAAAGTATAGCACATGCAATTATGTACAGTATGTGATACTTGATAATCAACTGTTACTGTTTTTGCATGTCCTGTGCTGTACTTTTTTATCATTGTTTTAGAGTATGGTCCTACTTATATAAAAAATAGTTAACTGTAAAACAGCTGCAGATAAGTCTTCCAGGAGGTGTCCAGAGATGGCATCGTTATCATTCAGAGATGACGGTGCCACATGCATTAGTGCCCCTGGAAACCTTCCAGTGGGACCAGAGGTGGAGGTGGAAGACAGTTCTATTCCTGTTCCTGACCTCATGCAGTTCTAGGCTCATTTGTGTATGTCTTAATTTCTTTTTTTTTGAGACATAGTCTCATTATGTTGCCCTGAGTATAGTGCCGTGGCATCACAGCTCACAGCAACCTCAAACTCTTGGGCTTAAGCAATTCTCTTGCCTCTGCCTCCCAAGTAGCTCAGACTACAGGCGCCGACCACAGCGCCCAGCTATTTTTTTTTTTTTTTCAGTTGTAGTTGTCATTTGGCGGGCCCAGGCTGAACTTGAACCCGCCAGCTCCGGTGTACATGGCTGGCGCCCTAGCCGCTGAGCTAGAGGTACAGAGCTTGTATGTCTTAATTTCTAAGACAAAAGTTCAAAAAGTAAAAAATAATTATAAAAATAGAAAAAAGCTTATAGAATAAGGTTGTAAAGAAAGAAAATATTTTTGTCCAGTTATATAATGTGTTTGTGTTTTAAGCTAAGTTGTTATTACAAAAAAGTCAAAAAGTTTAAAAGGTGGCTTGGTGCCTATGGCTCAACGGGCTAAGGCACCAGCCACGTACACCTGAGCTGGCGGGTTCGAATCCAGCCCGGGCCCACCAAACAACAATGACGGCTGCAACCAAAAAATGGCCAGGCGTTGTGGCGGGCGCATGTAGTCCCAGCTACTTGGGAGGTGGAGGCAGGAGACTCGCTTGAGCCCAGGAATTGGAGGTTGCTGTGAGCTGTGATGGCACAGCACTCTATCCAAGGTAACAGCCTGAGGCTCTGTCTCGAAAAAAAAAAAAAGTGTAAAAGGTTTTGTAAAATGTAAATGTTACAGTTAAGCTAAGGTTAATTTATTATTGGAGAAAGAATTTTGAAAATACTTTTAGTGCAGCCTAAATAAAGTCAGCAGTTGTGCATAGTAATGGCCGAGGCCCTCACATTCACTCCCCACTCACTCTGTGACTCAACACCCAGAGCGACCCCCAGTCCTGCAAGCTCCCTTCACAGTAAGTGCCCTATCAATTTTATACTGTACTTTTACTGTGCATGTGCTATAGCTATTGCCTGCAGAATTCAGTAGTCGCCTGCTGTGCAGGTCGGCAGCCCGGGAGCAACGGGCCTCACTGCACAGCCTGGCCATGCAGGCGGCCACAGAACCAAGGGTTGCGGAACCCATAAAACTGCCTATGCGACGCGTTTCTCAGAACGCATCCCCAGTGTTAAGTGACACATGACTAGACTTAAAACGTATTCTGAAGTTTTCTCCTTTGAATGATATTATTGGGTTTTAATATTGATATTGCGCTAACCTCATTGAAAGAATCAAGGACTTTGTTTTCTAATCTCTGCGGGGGTTCAAACAGGACTGGTGTGCTTGGTAGGGAGGCGAGGAAGGGCTCAGAATCGACTGGGGTCCACTTCTTTGACCAAAGACTGTTTTCTTTTTAAGTTAATTATTTTGTGCTCTTAAAAAATTCTTTTCTTGGCTTGGCGCCTGTGGCTCAACAGGCTAAGGCACCAGCCATGTACACCTGAGCTGGCGGGTTCGAATCCAGCCCGGGCCCGCCAAACGACAATGATGGCTGCAACCAAAAAATGGCCAGGCGTTGTGGCGGGTGCCTGTGGTCCCAGCTACTTGGGTAGTGGAAGCAAGAGACTCGCTTGAGCCCAGGAATTGGAGGTTGCTGTGAGCTGTGATGCCTCAGCAGTCTATCCCGGGTGACAGCTTGAGGCTCCGTCTCAAAAAAAAAAAAGAATTGTATCTGAGGCAGAACAGTCTGGAGAGACTCTCCCTTCTCTCCAGAATACCTGGACTTCTGATGACAAAGCTCGTTTAGCCCTAATCCCCGTTTCTACATCTGCCTGATAGTGACAGACAGTGGGATCTTCTTTGTGTGGTAACGGTATTGGGATTAGTTACGGCTCATCCACATCCTTTAGCCAGTAAGGCCTGTACTTGAGAATAACTATAATACTCTGTGAGCTCATAAAGCAAAGAAAAAGGCTTGGCCTCCATCTCCTGCCCCAGCCACCCCTCCATCAAGCATCCCGTTTCCTTCCCCCTTATATAAATGATCTCGCCTGCATTCCTGCATTACGTAGCCCATGCTTACCTTCGAGTTGTTGGTGTTGACACTCTGAACTAAGGTGCTTTTGTAGTTATAGAAGTGACCCTCACCTGGCAGTTTAAAACATCTCCTGGCCAGTATGGTGTGCAAACCCAGTATTTACCAATCTGTATGTCGGGCATAAGGGTTTCAAATGGCTCATCAAATCTTTGGGTTTTCTTGTTTATTGACAGTAACTACTAATCTCTAGACTTATTTCCCAAAGGAGGAGAATAGGAAGACTTCTCCCTTCCCTAAATATCTCTGATTTTGATACAACTGAATTCTAGAAAAATCACAATATGGATGAAAAAAGTGAAAATTTACCAGTGAAATTAGAGAAGTTGATTTCCCAAGGTAAACAGTGCCAGATATAAGTTTGATTTGCTTCATGCTCTTTTGAGATGGAATTTTCTGGCTTTTTTCTCAAGTCTCAGCCTCCTTTGATTGTAAGATTCTTAGACCGTTTTAACTATTTAAGGCAGATCTGCTAGAACTTACTATACTGCAAACTGTGGCACGAAGATGAAAAGTTCAGAAAATGATTCTTGGTTTCTCCCAGTGTTACCAAATTGAAACCTCTATGGTCCGTATTGTAACTATTCAGCATAACGGGCTGAATAGTGTTATAGGCTTTGGGAATTCCTTGACAGATAAGGCAATGCTTATACAGTCTGGTGCGAGGAAACTGCACTTTTTTATTTTTTTAAGTGGGAAACAATGTGATAATTATCGGAGTAATGAAATATGCAAGGTGGTTGGCAGAGCCCAGAAAAGAGAGCAGTTATAGAGTCTTGAGAGTTGAGAGCACAGGAAGGGAGGACGCTGGGAGAAAGCAGAAAACATGCATTAGGTGTCATTGATCTGGACATTGGGGAAAATAGAAGTTTGCCAGGAAGAGAAAAAAGAGAGAACATTTCAGATGAAGTGAAAGCCTTGTGCAAAGCCTTGAAGGCTTTAAAATTTAAAAACAAGCAAACAAGTCTTGTTTAAAAAAAAAGTTTAAATATTATGGTGTAGAGAGAGTTTGTGTCAGTCCGCAGCTGGGTCCAGCTGGTTTTGTTTAATTACTTTCTGTCTGACATTGTGTTGCTCAGTTAGTGCTGAGGCTTCCTGGGAACATACCAGTTACATCTAGGGAGCAGCAGGCACAAGAACAAGGTGGTGGCAGGTGATGAACAGAAATCTGTCTTCCTGGGTAGTAAGCCAGAAGGAGTGGTGCAGAGAGGTTGCAAATACTGATAAAAAATTCTCACATTCTGGCTTGGCGCCTGTGGCTCAGTGGGCTAAGGCACCTGAGCTGGCGGGTTCGAATCCAGCCCGGGCCACCAAACAACAATGACGGCTGCAACCAAAAAAAAAAAAAAAATGGCCTGGCATTGTGGTGGGAGCCTGTAGTCCCAGCTACTTGGGAGGCGGAGGCAGGAGACTCGCTTGAGCCCAGGAATTGGAGGTTGCTGTGAGCTGTGATGCTTGAGGTGACAGCTTGAGGCTCTGTCTCAAAAAAAAAAAAAAAATTCTCACATTCATAAAGAAGATGTATAAAGAAGTGAATCCAAGTATACTACTTTTCTGGCTTCAGAAAGGTCGGTGAATGTTTGCTGAAATGAATTGAAATCTTGTGTATATATTAGTGGAAACCTCTAGGTGGTAAACTCTGAATGTCTAACTTGGTCCTCTTAGCAAATGTCACAGCACAGTAGGAAAAACAAATAACTCTTAGAAAGAGAAATTGGAATGGCCAACAAACTGAAGATACTCAAATTCATTAATAATCAGAGAAATACACATTTAAACAAAAATAGATACCATGTCTCACTCTTGAGATTAGTGAATATAAAAAAATCTGGCAATACTGTCAGAAATACTATGGAGAAGCAGGTATTCCCACACTGTCCTGGCTACTTTGGAGAGCAGTCTCATAATATCTAATAAGGTTTAAAAATGCAGGACACTTCCATTCTGAAGAAATGTGCTCACATGCTTAAGGAATCATGGACACAGAATATAATTACAGTGTATATTGTGAAAAACTGGGAGATAAATCTAAGTGTCTTTTACTAGGGAAATGTATAAGTTATAGTATGCATTAGTATATTTATATGGTGAAATATACTGTATTTAGAATGAATTAATCAGATTTACTAATATAACTTTGATAAATTTTATGTATTATTGGGTGAGGAAAAATAAGTTGCAGAAAGTAAGAAAGTGAGAAAATAACAGTTCTGAAGAAGATAAGGCAAAATTTAAAGGTGTAAGTGGTGGTGCCCAGACCCAGGACTGGAGTAGAGATGTTCTGACCAGGTTTATGGAAAGGGGAGGGTGACCCACCTGGGCAGTGGAAAGATGGCGTCTGTGGCCAGGGGCAGTTAGAGACCCCTTTTATATGGGGCGGTAGGGGGTGGGCAGTTTCCATAGCTTGCCCAGACAGTCAGGGTCCTCTGGTGAAACTGGGAGTGGGGCTAACCACTTCCTTTGTCTCTTTTGTCTTGTCTTACACCTTTAAATCTTGTCTTATACCTTTAAATTTTGCCTTATCTTCTTCAGAACTTTTTTTTTTAAGCATTTTGCACTGTGTTACTTTTTTTTTTTAATGTAACACAGTGAGGTTCCTCTGCACTCCCTCAATCCGATTTCCCCTTCTCCATCAACCATTCTCAAATTGTTTCACATTCTTCCCATCTCAGTCCTTATACTTGTGTAGGGCTGACTTAGACCCCCCCCCCAACCCCCAGTAAAAATGTTAAAATCAGAGTGGCGATACATGTTTTTGTAATTTCCTGTACTTTTCTATAGTTTTTTTTTTTTTTTTTGAGACAGAGCTTCAAGCTGTCACCCTGGATAGAGGGCTGTGGCATCACAACTCACAGCAACCTCCAATTCCTGGGCTCAAGCGAGTCTCTTGCCTCTGCCTCCCAAGTAGCTGGGACTACAGGCGCCTGCCACAACGCCCGGCCATTTTTTGGTTGCAGCCGTCATTGTTGTTTGGCGGGCCCAGGCTGGATTCGAACC
>CAUYON010033944.1:0-11539 GCA_963573935.1 Arctocebus calabarensis
TTTTTATTGAATCATAGCTGTGTACATTAATTCAATCATGGGGTACAGTGTGCGGGCTTCACATACAATCTGAGATATTTTCATCAACCTGATTGACATGAGATTTTCTCATTTACTATGTGAAAACATTTTTGATCCGTATTTAGAAGTTTTCTCCTGACCCTTCAAATATGAGCTGGATTAAAGTGTGATCTCACCCTTTGTCCTATCTCCCCCCTTTTACTTGCTCCCTTACTACCTTGATATGGCCTATATTTCCTCCCATTTGTCATTTTCATTTTCTTACTATCTTCTGGCATCAGTAGGTTCACCTGGAGGAAGTTGCCTATAATCTATGAGTTGGAGGGTAAAAGTCATTTTCTTTTCTTTTTTTTAATTTCAGGTTAATGTGAGGGTACAAACAGCTAGGTTACATGTTTGCATTTGTTAGGTAGAGTCCTTCTTGTAGTTGTGTCCTGCACTCAAGAGGTGCGCCTTATGCCCTTATGTAGTGACCATTAATGGGCACCTGTAATCCCAGCTACTCGGGAGCATGCCAATCCCCCTCCTTCTTGCCCTATCCCTCCTCTCTCCTTCCCCTTCCCCCCAACTTGAGTGGAATTGAGTTTTTCTCTTATGTGGGCACGTATTAGATTGTCTACTGGCTTCATATTAGTATTGAATACATTGGATACTTGCTTTTCCATTCTTGTGATGCTTTACTAAGAGGAATGAATTTCTTTCTTTCTCTTTCTTTTTTTTTTTTTTAGAGATAGCATCTTACTTTGTCACCCTTGGTAGAATGCCGTGGCGTCTCAGCTCACAGCAACCTCCAGCTCTTGGGCTTAGGTGATTCTCTTACTTCAGCCTCCCGAGTTGGGGTTACAGGTGCCCACCACAACGCCCAGCTATTTTTTTTGTTGCAGTTTAGCTGGGGCTGTGTTTGAACCTACCACCCTCTGTATATGGGGCTGGTGCCCTATTCACTGAGCCACAGGCACTTCCCAGAAGAATGTATTTCAATTCCATCTAGATCAATACAAAAGTCTCCATCTTTTTTATGGCTGAATAATATTCCATGGTATACATATACCACAGTTTGTTAATCCATTCTTGAGTTGGTGGGCATTTAGGTTATTTCCACATCTTGGCGATTGTAAATTGAGTTGTAATAAACAGTCCAGCACAAATGTTTTTATGACAAAATGATTATTTTCTTCTGGGTAGATGCCTAGCAATGGGATTGCAGGGTTAAATGGGAGGTCTAATTTGAGTTCTTTGACAGAAAGTCATTTTCAAGGATGGAGAAGAAGCAAACCAGATATGTGGGCTGCCTCTCCCATAGTAGCACCTTGGACTCCTTAGCAGTGAAATTAGCTGCCCCTTCGGAGCAGAAGCTGTATCATTCACCTCTTTAGTTGGAACAGTGAGTACAGGCCCTGCCTCTGGCAGCAGCTCATCAATAGTTTTTGATGATCCAGTGAAATATTTAAAAATTATAGGATTCTGACACATGCTACAACATGAATAGGCCTTAAGGACATTATGCTAAGTGAAATAAGCCAGAAACAAAAGGACAGTATTGTGTGACTGCACTTATATGAGGTTTCCTAGAGTAGCCAGATTCATAGAGACAGAAAGTAGAAGGGTGGTTGTCAGGGCCTAGGGGAACGGGAGAGGGAGTTAGTGTTTAATGGGGGTAGAGTTTCAGTTTGGGATGATGAAAAAGTTCTGGAGATTGATGGTAATGGTTACACAACAATGTGAGTGCGCTTCTTGCTACTGAACTGCACACTTAAAAAGAACTAATTTCATGTTATGTATATTTTACTGCAACGAAAAATTATGTGTATATAGTCTAATCAGTGCTTGTAATTTTAGAAGTTATGATATAATCAATTATTTCCCAAAGGTAATACTGGCAACTAATGTTTGTGAAGTATAAAAATGTCACTGGATTTAATCTTTTTTTCTTTTTTTGACAGAGTGGTATTCTGTTGCCCAGACTAGAATACCATGGCATCAGCCTAGGTCAAAGCAACCTCAAATTCTTGGGCTCAAGAGATCCTCTTGCCTCAGCCTCCCAAGTAGCTGGTACTACAGACACCCACCATAACGCCTGGCCAATTTTTCTTTCTTTAGTTGAGATGGGGTCTCGCTTTGCTCAGTCTAGTCTTGAACTCCTGAAATCAAGCAATCCTGATTTCCTCAGGCCTCCCAGAGTTCTGGGATTATAGGCATGAGCCACTGACCGGGCTCGGGTTTACTCATTTGTTCAGCTAATACTCCCTTGCTGCCTGTACTACCAGAGCTCCTGAGCCCTGGCTCCTCTTCCAGTCCTGGGTGCTGAAGAGAAGTATTATGTGACTGAAGAGAAGGATGAAGAGACTGAGAAGGAATAGATTCATTCTGCTGCTGTCTGAGGCAGTGTTCATCTGGAGCTTGCTACGTTTGGAAGCCTTTAAAGGAAAGAGGGAAAGGCCTCCAGGAGAAGAAGGTGGAGTCAGCCCAGGGTACAGACTAGGGTCATGATGGTGTCTGGTCTGTCTGAGAAACAGCCAGGAAACCTAGTAGGGCCCAGGGTGGGGCTCCAGGTGTGGAGGTCAAAGCAACCTAGCTCAGCACCCATTGCTCTAATGCAACGAGATGGAAGGAGTACACAGTGGTGACCTCAGGTCCTCAAACCTTGTACGAGCCTCACCTCAGTTTCCTGCCAACTAGTGGTCTTGGCCGACATTTAAAAAAAAAAAGCCTCTGTAAATCTGTTTTCTCATCAATAAAATAGAGATAATATTTCTCAGGTTGATGGGATTCAATCAGCAAATTTGTATAAAACTGTGGTTCTCAACCTGTGGGTCGCAACCCCTTTGGGGGTCGAAGGACCCTTTCACAGGGGTCGCTTAAATACATCCTGCATATCAGATATTTACATTATGATTCATAACAGTAGCACAATTACAGTTATGAAGTAGCAACGAAAATAATTTTGTGGTTGGGGGTCTCCACAACATGAGGAACTGTAGGCAAGGGTCACAGCATTAGGAAGGTTGAGAACCATGGTGTAAAGTGTTTAACCAAGACATACCTGTCTCTATAGACCTGTGTCATCTATGTCTGTCTCTGTAGGGACACGCACACAGACACACAGACACAAGAGGCAGGGCAGGGCGGGAGAACAAGTCTTGGTTATTTATAGGTTTCACTTCCCTGTTTTGCACCCAGGCATTTGGCTCTGGGAGGTGATGAGGACATCCTGGGTGTGTCTGGCACCCCAGGTCTCCCAGCCCTGATCTCTGTCGGGTGGAGCTGGAGTATGGGGCCCAGGGCGCAAGGTCTGGGTGGGTGTTGAGGCTTGAAAAGCCCAAGTCTGGTTTTTTCACTGGATTGGGGCCCAGGTCAGAGTTCCAGTCCTTCGGGTGATCCAGTTTACCTTCTTGCCATGGAGACCAAACTGGCTCAGGAAGAATCCTCTGCCCACTTCCTGGAAAAGCAGTTTGGGAGGCAATAGGGTAATTTCTGTCAACGGAAGAGGCTGCATTCTCATCATGACTTAGATGTGATAGAGCCCAGAAAAACAATTTGCTCAAGAGCAGACAGTCCAAGGAGGAAAAGAGAGGTAACGTGATAAGCTTCTGTCAACCATATTTGGATGGACAAAAATTACATCTTCATTTTTATTAATTCCCGGTAGATATTTGCCATGTCTCTCGCAGACCACCATATTCACAAAGCTGTGATTTTATCACCCTGGATATAACCAATACTTAATAAAAAAAGATGGATGCTGAAAATCAATGAAAGGATCTTGGCTATTTTCTTCACTTGGTTTTTTCAAAAGATATAGGGACACAAACGGCATTTTTTTCCCCCATTGCTTTATAAGCCATGTCAGCATAACTACTGAGGGAAGATGCCTGGCAGAACGCCAAAGAGGCATTAGGAGCAAAAATTTCAGGTTATCATTGATGGAAGTTTCCACAAATGTCTTTTCAGGCTAAGATATCAACTTTTTGGACTTATGTGGGCGTCCAAAAAGGGCTCTGATTAACTAGTCAGTCTCATTCACGTTTTGCTTTTTCCCACTTCATTCTTTTTTATTGAGATATAACTCACATCTCATAAAATATAATTTGATGTTTTTTAGTATATTCACAAAGTTGTGCAACAATTACCACTAGCTACTTCAAGAGCATTTTTATGACCCCAGAAAGAAACCCCCATCTCTTAGCATTAACTCCCCACTTCCACCTTTGGCCCTGGCAACCGCTAATCTACTTGCTGGTTCATAATGTTTTGTCGCTTTCAGCATATAAGTATTGCCCTTCTTTTGTTATTAATTTACTTTAAATGAAAGTATTAGGCTGTAAGTATGAAATGTCCACTTTCCTTAAGTATGACGTTTGACAGTTGATACCTCTCACATTTCATTTGGACACTCGTTTATTATTTATTTTATTATGAAGGTACATCCTCATTCTTTCAAATGCATATTTTGGCTTGTGATTATCTTTCAAAAAATTTTTAGAGCAGTTTTTGTAAAATCATGGATAAATCCATGGTCCAAAAATTTGTGCGGTTTTATTGTTTTGAGAGTCTCACTCTGTCACCCTAGGTAAAGTGTCCTGGCATCATAGCTCACAGCAACCTCAAACGCTTGCGCTAAAGTGATCCTCTTGCCTCAGCATCTGCAGTAGCTGCTTTGCTGCTGACATACACAAGCCATCATGAGGATGGTAAAACTGTCAATAGTTTAGGCTCGTACTTTGATTACTTGTACTGCTTCTTATCTGAGGTATAATAAACTGAACATTTCAGGGCTAGGTGCAGTGGCTCATGCCTATAATCCCAGCACTTTGGAAGGCCGAGGTGGGTGGGTTGCATGAGCTCACAGGTTTGAGACCAACGTGAGCCAGAGTGAGACCCCATCTCTAAAAATAGCTGTATGTTGTGGCGAGAGTCTGTGGTCCCAACTACTTGGGAGGCTGAAGCAAGAGAATCTCTTAAGCCTAGGAGTTTGAGGTTGCTGTGAGTTATGACACCATGACAATCTACCAAGGGTGACAACGTGAGACTCTGTCCCCCCTCCAAGAAAAATTGGGCAATTAGGTCAGATTTAATGACCTAATACTTGTCAAATTTTGTTTAAATTTCAGATTAATATGAGGGTACAATTTTTTTTTTTTTTGGTGCCCTTACAGGTGCCTGCCACAATGCCTGGCTAATTTCTTTTTTTGAGACAGTCTCACTATGTCACCCTGGGTAGAGTGCTGTGGCATCATAGCTCACAGCAACCTCAAACTCTTGGACTTAAGCAATTCTCTTGCCTCAGCCTCCCAAGTAGCTGAGACTTCAGGTACCTGGCTATTTTCTTGTTACAGTTCTCATTGTTGTTTAGTTGGCCTTGGTTAGGCTCGAAGCCCCCAGCTGGGTGCATGTGGCCAGTGCCGTAACCACTGTGCTATGGGTGTTGAGCCATGCCGGGCTAATTTTTTGTTGTAGTTGTCATTGTTGTTTTAGCAGGCCCAGGCCAGATACAAACCTGCCAGCCCTGGTGTATGTGGCCAGCACCCTAACCTACAGGTGCTGAGCCTGGGGGCATACAATTTTTTTTTTTCTTGTAGAGACAGAGTCTTATTTTGTCGCCCTCAGTAGAGTGCTGTGGCGTCACACAGCTCACAGCAACCTCCAACTCCTGGGCTTAGGCGATTCTCTTACCTCAGCCTCCCAAGTAGCTGGGACCACAGGTACCTGCCACAACACCCAGCTATTTTTTTGTTGCAGTTCAGCCAGGGCTGGGTTTGAACCCGCCACCCTTGGTATATGGGGCCGGTGCCTTACTGACTGAGCCATAGGCACTGTCCTTTTTTTTTTTTTTTAGAGACAGAGTCTCACTTTGTTGTCCTCGGTAGAGTGCTGTGGCGTCACAACTCGCAGCAACCTCCAACTCCTGGGCTTATAGCGATTCTCTTGCTTCAGCCTCCTGAGTAGCTGGGACTACAAGTGCCTGCACAACGCCGGGCTATTTTTTTGTTGCAGTTTGGCAGGGGCCGCGTTTTAACTCACCACCTGCGATATATGGGGCCGGCACCCTACCCACCCAGCCACAGGAGCTGCCCCAGGGGGTACGAATTTTTAGTTATGTTGTTCTCACTTCCAGGGTAAAGTTCAAGTTGTAGAAGGGCCCTTCATCCCCAGGCATTCTGAACACCCTCACATTGTGCACATTAGGTGAAATCCCACCAATTGTCCTCTCCTCTCTCTCATCCCTCCCTCTTGCTAGACTCTATTTGTGTTTTATCAATTGTGTGGCATGTAGTTGTTTTTATAGTAATTTCATATTAGTGGTAACCATCTTTATTTTAACACTAACACTGTGATTTTCATCACCTCTGAACTGTATGAGGCATCTCAAATTACTCATTGTTCCCATGATTAACATTTTTTCATCTAGTCTTCAAACTTTAATTTCATTTCAGCAGTCTTGTCCAGTTCAGTCAAAGCCACATTCCTTAGCTGTGCTCTCCAAGGACCATAAACTAAGATAGCATATCAGTTTTTTTGTTGTTGCTTTTTGCTTTTTTTTTTTTTTTTTTTTTTGAGGCAGAGTCTCACTTCGTTGTCCTCCATAGAATGCTATAGTGTCATAGCTTACAGCAACCTCAAACTCTTGGGCTCAAGTGATCCTCTTGCCTCGGCCTCCCAAGTAGCTGGGAATAAGCATATTAGTTTTATTTTTCTATTTTTCTTTTTCTTTTAATTTTTAACTTTTTTTTTTTTTTGAGATAGAACCTTAAGCTGTCATCCTGGGTAGAGTGCCGGGGCATCACAGCTCACAGCAACCTCCAGCTCCTAAGCTCAAGCGATTTTCCTGCCTCCGCCTCCCAAGTAGCTGGGACTACAGGTGCCCACTACAACGCCCAGCTATTTTTTGGTTGTAGCCATCATTGTTTGCTGGGCCCGGGCTGGATTCCAACCCGCCAGCTCAGGTGTATGTGGCTGGCACCTTAGCCACTTGAGCCACAGGTGCCGAGCCTCTATTTTTATTTTTTAAAAGAAATATGGCAAAACTTTTTAAAAAATGTTTTTGTACCCCCCACCCCTCCCTCTTTCCATCTCTCCACTCCGCCATCCTCCCACCGTGTACTAGGTCATCAGTTGGATTCTTGCTTCTCCATTCTTATGATGCTTCACTGAGAAGAATGTGTTCCACCTCCATCCAGGTTAATACAAAAGATGTAAAGTCTCCCTCTTTTATAGCAGCTAAATAATATTCCATGGTATACATATGCCACAGCTTGTTAATCCATTCCTGGATTGGTGGACATTTAGATTGAGCATTATCAGTTTTGATGCAAGTAACAGAAAGCCCTCCTTTACAGCTGATGACAATAAAGAATTCTTTTCTCCTATGTAGCAAAAAGTTCATGGGGTAGTATTCAGGCTGGTGGCAATGATCACTGATGCCATCAGGAACCCAGGCTCTTTGCATTTTTCTATTCCTCCCTCATTGGTATAGATTTTCATTCTTAATCCTCTTGTCTCATGGTTGCAAGATGACTGCTATACCTCTAGACTTCACATTTATGTTCCAAGCATGAGAAAGAGGAAGGATAAAAGGAAGGAGGCCTTTCTTTTTTTTTCTGAGACAGAGTCTCATTTTGTTGCCCTCATGGGTGGCACCCTTGTAGAGTACCAGGGCATCATAGCTCACAGCAACCTCAAATTCCTGGGCTCAAGTGATACCCTTGCCTCAGCCTCCCAAAGAGCTAGGACTGCAGGCGTCCACCTCAATGCCCAGCCATTTTTAGAGATGGGGGTCTCGCTCTGGCTCAGACTGGTCTGGAACTCATGAACTCAGGCAATCCACTCACCTTGGCCTCCCAGAGGCATGAGCAACTGCGCCTCCCCGCCCCCCAAGAGGGCTTTCTATTAAGAAGGCCTCACCTCCTTATTCAGAAAGGAAAAGCTCTTCTCAGGGCTTGGATAAGCCAAACAACCATATCTACTTTATGTTAACTGTCTTATTTAATCCCTATTTTAACCCTCTTAGGTGGTAGGCTTTTCTCTGCTGTACAGATGGGGAAACTTACACTCAAATGACGGCGGCATTTGCCCAAGATAACACATAAGTAACAGCACTAAGACTAACAATATCAGCATACTATGATACATTTTTCTAGCCATAGAAAATGGCTAGAAATCATCATTATACACAAAATACGTTCTCATTCACTTTTTCATTTGGGTCTAATGAAACTCTTTGAGATAGGCAAGGCAAGTATTAGGATATCCTCATTTTCCAGGACAGGAATTGGTGACTTAGAGAGGTCAGTTAAGACTTGCCTGGGGCACCCAAGTGGCAACTTTCAGAGCTGGGGTTCAGTCTGAGGTCCAGAGTCCTGTTTTCCAGATCCCACTGGCTGGATGTGGTCAAGTTCATTAAGGGACACAGTCACCCAGAGAAAAGTGAACAGACAGACTTTATGTGCTGAAGTTTTGCAACAGTTCGACTTTTTGTGGCATTTCTGTCGTTTTCTTTATGGGAGGGAGGGTGTATGGGTTGATGAGCTCTGCATACAGACGTGTTTGCCTTGTGCTTTTTTCACCACCTGGTCTCACTCCTTGTGTGTTTGTGTTTCCAGCCTTGCTTCCAGATGGTTATCTGCTGCCTGAAGGAGAATTTTCTTGACTGAAAAATCAGACTTTATCTCAATGGTTATCTTCCTCTCTTTGAGCACAGGTAGCACAGAGGACTGGATGTTTCTTGACAACCCAGTATGATTATATGGCAAAACAAAGCAAAACAAAACTCATGTCCAAGGGAATTTTTCTGTTGGGTAGAATTAAGTATGATTAGAAAACAAAAAACCAAAATCTCAGCTTGTTCATGTTCTATTTTTCTTTTTGAGTCCGGGTCTCACCTTATCACCCGGGATAGAGTGCTGAGATATTACCATAGCTCACAGCAACCTCAGACTCCTGGGTTTAAGTGATCCTCTTGCTTCAGCCTCCCAATAGATGGAACTATAGGGCTCCTGCCACCACACCCAGCTAGTTTTTCTATTTTTTTTGTTGTCATTGTTGCAGTTCTCATTCTTTAGCTGGCCTGGGCTGGGCTCAAACCTGCCAGCCTCAGTGCATGTGGCTGGTGCCCTAGTCACTGAGCTACAGGCACTGAGTATTTGTTCATGTTCTTAAACCATATGTGTATCATAACGAATGTGCATCTGAGCTTTGACTTTGGTGCCTGGGCCATGGGAATCCTTTGAGAAAAATTGGCAATTGATTTAGAGTAGAGCAGATGTGAGGAGGGCTCCAGATACAGCTGATAGATGCATACAGTGGGTATAAATGTGTCCATTATAAAACAAAAGTATGATATTTTGATGCTGTGTTACATAAGGACATGTTGATCATCACACAGGAAGAGACCGATGTGAAAAATCCAGCCTCACCTCCATCGTCAGTGTTGAGATACACGTGCACATAGTAGGCACTTGTCTTGGTTCATTCACGGTGCTATGACAAAATAGCACAGATGGAGTAGTTTGTAAACAACAGCAATTTATTTCTCATAGTTCTGGAGCCTGGAAAGTCCAGGATTAAGGTGCAAGCAGATTCCATTTCTCTTCCTGGTTTGTAGACAGCGCTTTCTGGCTGCGTCCTTACGTGGTAGGGAGAGAAGCTCTTCAGGGATTCTTTATGTGGGCACTAATCCCAGTCATGAGGGCTCTACCTAGGGCAGCGGTTCTCAACTTTCCTAATGCCGTGATGTATTTTCATTGTTACAAAGGGGTCGCAACCCACAGGTTGAGAACCGCTGACCTAGGGGATTAGGATTTCAACATGTGGATTTGGCAGGCTACCATCCCTTCACACCTAGGCTAGGGAAATAGCTTCCTGTCTGGTTTGCATACTTGTGCTTTTCGCCTACTAGAACCTACACTCAACCCAGGAAGTAGAGTAATCCTTTTTTGAAACTTGGCTGGGCTCAGTGGCTCATGCCTGTAATCCTAGCACTCTGGGAGGCCGAGGTGGGTGGATGGCTTGAGTTCAGGAGTTCAAGAGCAGCCTGAGCAAGAATGAGACACCGTCTCAACTAAAAATAGAAAAATTAGCTGAGTGTTGTACTGGGTACCTGTAGTCCCAGTTACTCAGGAGGCTGAGGCAGGAGGATTGCTTGAACCCAGGAGTCTGACGTTGCTGTGAGCTATGATGTCGCCACAGTACTCTACCCAGGGGGACATAGATGAATAAATTTACCTCAAAAAAAATAGATAAATAAATAAAACTGAAGCCAAATCACATAACTTCTCTGCTCAGAATTCCCCAGAGCCCCGTGCTACTCAGAGTAAAACCCTATGGCCTCCCTAGACTTACCTTTGCACACCAACCAGGCTACTGCCTCAGCCTCTTCTGTCTGCTTAGAAGGTAGTTTAGTTTCCCCAGCACAGTCACATGACCCACTCTCTCACATCCTTCAAGTCTTTGCCCAAATCTTTCCTTCTCAGTGAAACCTACCTTGGTCACCTTATTTAGTTGAAATGATCCTCAGATTCCTCGGCCAGTACTCTTTGTTTAAATTTCAGGGTTGCCATTCCCATAAGTTGGGGAGTGTGCACGCCTCATGGCCCTGCTGTCCTACTTCTGGTTTTGTTTCTCTCCATACCACTTAAACTGCCTACAAAAGGACTACACAGTTTTCTTTCTTATTTTGTTTATTGTCTGTCCCACTGTGATCTGAATTTAAGGTCCATAGGGCAGGGATTTTGTCTCTCTTACTGTCTTTTTTTAAATCATTATATCACTAGTGTCTAGAACAGTTACTAGGTAGGACAGAGTAGGTGCTTAATACAGATTTGTAAATGAATAACTAACAATTTTGTTTCTTCTTTTTCAATCTTACACTTTTCTTGTTATATTATACTGACCAGAACATGCAGCCTCATGTTTAATAGAAGCAGTGAAAGCTATTATTCTTGTTCTGTTTCTGATTTTCAAGAGACTATTTTTAATATTTTACCATTATGTATTAGGTGTGTTGTACATAATGGTTGCTATACATAACATTATGTAGGTACTTTTTATTAGATTAAGGAAGTCTATTTTTTTTACTAGTTTGCTGAATATTTATTTATTTATTTTTATTAAATCATAATTGTGTACATTGGTGCAATCATGGGGCACAATGTGCTGACTTTATATACAATCTGAAATATTTCCATTGAACTATTTAACATAGCCTTCATGGCCTTTTAATCACTATATGAAGACATTTATATTCTACATTTAGTAATTTTCACTTGTACCCTTGTAAGATGTACTGTAAGTGTGATCCCACCAATCACCCTCCCTCCACCCCTCCTCTCCCCTCCCCTCCCCTCCCTTGCTCCTTTCCCCATTTCTTGTGCTATAACTAGGTTTTACCCTTCATATGAAAGCTATAGATTAGCTTTATAGTAGGGCTGAGTACATTGGATACCAGTTTTTCTATTTTTAATAGAGACAGGTTCTCGCTCTTGTTCAGGCTGGTCTCAAACTCCTGACTTCTGATCTACCT
>CAUYON010033947.1:0-27869 GCA_963573935.1 Arctocebus calabarensis
ATAGTGATCAAGGAAATGCCATGAAGGATATCTGTAACAGTATGATCAAAATATTTCTGAATGTATATGAATCGTGCCCTGTGATTGCACCAATGTACATAATTATGATTCAATAAAATTATTAAAAAAAAAAAAAGAACAATGTGGCAAGACATTAAAAAAAAAAAAAAAGAAGCAGTACAGTTAAAGCATGCATCTAAACTATCGACACAGTTTTGCCATGTTAATGGTACCTCGTATATACCGGCAGCCAAGAAGCCTGGAGAGTCAGTGGTGATGAAATTGCAAAAGGTATTTTCTATCGCTTCTTGAGAATTGAATATTTTTCCTTGAGGAAGTAAGTGGTGCAAAGCCTGGAAGAAGTAGAAGTTAGTTGGTACGAGTTTGGTGAATATGGTGGATGACAGAGTTTCCAAGTACAGGTTCTGTAGTTTAAGCACCATTTGTGCAAAATATGGTTGAAGGTTGTCTTGCAAGAGCACTGGCCTATCTCTATTGACTAATCTCAGCTGCTTCATTGCAAACATCCTCATTTCCTCCAATTCATTGCAGTAGACATCCCTGGAATCAAGTGACCAAGTTTCGTGAAGTTGTAATACCAGCACTAGACCACCAAACTGACACCTTTAGCTTTTTTTGATGAATATTTGATTTTGGATTGTGTTTCAGTGCTTCATCTTTATCCAACTATATGCTAAATGCTTGTGATTATCATAAAGAATCCATTTTTTCATCAGATGTAACAATGTGATATAGAAATAGTTGTTCTTTGTGTTGTAATAGCAAAGACAGGTAAACTACCAGATGATTTCTATTTTGACACTCATTTAATTCATATGGAACCCATCTATATCCAGCTTCTTTACCTTACCAATTTTGTTTTGAATGGTCCACTGTTGTTGAAATAGTAACATCAAATCTTGTTCCTAATTCATATATAGATTGAGATGAATTCACTTCCACTATAGGTTTTAGCTTACCATTTTCCACCTTAGCCTTGGGTTGCCCATGTGGCTCATTTCCAAGATTAAGCACCATCCACATACTATGCATTCATTAGCCACATCTTTCCCAATTACTTCATTGACATTTAGAGTTATCTGTAATACATTGGTTCCACAAGGGAGTTCATATTTGAAAGTAACATAATTTTTTTTTTAATAATTTTATTGAATCATAATTACGTACATTGGTGCAATCACAGGGCACGATTCATATAGTAACATAATTTTTTATTTATCCATGGTTTTACAAAAATTGCTCTCAAAAAAATTTGAAAGATAGTCATAAGCCAAAATATACTGTTTAAAGAATGAGGGTATGAAGATTCACAACAACAAAAAAAGAAGTATCAAATGGAAATGTCTGAGATATCAACTGTCAAACTTAGTACATAAGGAAATTGGACATTTCATACTTAATAATGACTAGTACTTTACTTCCAGGCTCAGCCAACTGGCTTGCTTTCTTTGTAAAATCTTTCCAACTACCCCGCAAATGTTGCTGTAGTCTCTCTATTCTGTACTTACCTTGATTACAGGAGAATCTTCAGAGTTGACCAGTTCCCTACATTGACCTACAAAAATTGACCTAATTTTCATAGACTAGACATGTAACATATGTATTCAGTGGAAATTCCTTATGCTGACCACCACTATATGTTAACCAGTTTGTTATGCTTCTTTAGGTGGTCAAATTAGAGATGTTCTACTATTTGATAATAATTGATAAAAATTGATTAAAGGAAATTGATAAAAACCCAACAATTTGTGATATTTCTTATATTGCTTTATTATAAAAATACTTAATTCCTTTGTTAGCATTCTATTCCTCATATTTATTTGACTTTCAGTGAGATAATAAGTACCTGAAAGTTAAGCACAGTATCTTCTGTTTAGTTTCAACCTGTTAGCTTTTTCACAGAGGTGAGTTTACACCTTTGATATACCTATTCACTCATACCAATAACAGCTACATTTAACTGGATTATTTAATGTACACAACTTTTGGTATATACTTAAAGTGAAATTTCATTTTAATATCTCACATTTCATTTGAATTTTATCCAGCAGGACTTTTTCCCCCTGCCACTAAATGAGAAGTGTAACAGACATGTGGCTTTTATGATCAATCTTAAATAATAGAAATTCATAAAGTCATTTTTATTCACACTCTCAAATGTAAAAAAGTAAAATTGCAATGCAACATGTCAATCTTTATTCAAATATGGTACCTATTCCTTTTCTCCCTCCTAATTACTTATGGGGAAAGATGGAAGGCTTCTTCATTCTTTCTGATTCTCTGGCTCTAATGCCTTTGTCTATCATTGGGACTATTGGAGACTATCATTGTCTCCCATTTCCCACCACAGCTACAGAAATATGATTTGAAGAATTCTTATATTTAGGTAAGTCTCTATAGAGCTCTTTCTATACACATGGGTATTTCTTGTTTTACCTTATTCAATTTCCTAGTAATTTTTCCTTTATACTCTTATTCCTTAATTTACTTATATTTTTATCTTTCCAACCTGTCCTTGAAACTGTTTCTGTAAAACAAATTGCCTCTCCTAAGCCTAAAAATTTCTTATCTCCTTCCAGTGAATGTTTCTTCCTCCTTTTTTCTATTTTTGGCACATCAAATTTTCCCATGCTTTTATCGTTGGATTTCTCACCTAATATCTAAAGATCAATTTGTTTTCCTTCATAAGTCTGACGTCTTTTTTGTCCTATATGTTATATACTTTGCCTACATTCCAACTTTTTTTTTTTTTTTTTTTGAGAAAGACTATCATCAGCTAGTGCACCATGGCATCAACCTAGCTCACAGCATCCTCAAATTTCCGGTTGAGTTCAAGTGGTCCTTCTGCTTTTGCCTCCTGAGTAGCTGGGACTATGGCACCTACTGCAAGGCTCAGCTAATTTTTCTCATTTTACTGGAGATGGGTTCTCACTCTTGCTCAGGCTGGCCTTGAAGTGCATTCAAGTGATCCTCCTCCCTTCACCTCCCAGAGTGCTAGAATTACAGGTGTGAGCTACCATTCCCGGCTGAGTTTCCAACAATTTTACCAGCACTCTGTGTTCTTAATTTTTGAATGAGGTCCCAAATATATCTCTTCTTTTGTTCTCATATCTAGTGTCTTTCCTGTCTTGATAGGTGGTCAGTTGTTTTTTTGGTCATTCCTTATTTGGGTCCCCTGGAGAGCACACTTTCCTCACAATCTAGAAGAGGGAGCATTTTTCTAAATTAATTATTAAATTCCAGCATGACACGTTTAGTGTTGGGACCTCAGAGACAAGTATCTCTCAGCAGAGGATTTGCCATTAAATCTTAAAGTTTAAAAAATTATTTTTTGTTCCCATTGTATGAAATCATTACTTTTTCCTTTTGCCCCAAGTTGCATATTTTTTCTTCCTGTCCAACAGATGAATTGTCATTTCTTTTATGCTAAATAAGATTTATCATCACTTCTATCTATTATTCATAAGTATCATATTTCACATGTATGTCTATAGCTTGGATGCCTCCTCATAACTTAAGGCTGTTTTACTTACCCTTGTGTGGTTAAGAGTGTCTAAGCATTACGTTTCTTCTGCTGCCTAACAAAACTTATTTTTTATTTACCAGAACAGACAGAATGCGTTATATTCTACCATTCCAACAGTCAGTAGCCACTTCTCTATTCTTTATTATCTTGGCAGTATATCATTGTTTCTTTTCTGTACACACATATACTATGTTTTACTGAAAGCAAATCTGCATAAGTAGAATTTTCTCACACAAAGTCATAAGGATTTCTATGTATAACTTTTAGATTTTTGTTTTCCCACTAAAACATAAAAGGATCACAATTTCTGAAGCAATCTGAGTAATCTGATTACTCATATTTAAGGGGTTATTATTATACTTTATATCTCTAGACATATTAAGGTCTATATTTTTTATTTTCTCACAAATATCTGTTTTCTATATCATTTTCCTTTCGTTTCCATTTTTAGTATATCCCCATTTTGCCCAGTTTATTTTTATGCAATTAATCTGTGCCATATAGCCCAAACCCACATATAATCTGACTGCATAGCATTTTACTAAATGTTGAGATAAGAAATATTGATAATCAACAGTCTTTGGCCTCAAAAAAACCACAATTTAAAAGAGGACCACATGTCTAAACTAAGAGTTAAATTCCAGTGTGACATACACAGTAATAAAAAAGTATATATGTGGAAAAGGAAGAAAATTATTAACTCTGAAAATATGAAGAAATGCTTCAGAGAGGCAGGTGACCTTGAGCAGTTCTGTGAAGGCCAGCAGTAGGTCATCATATAGACAGAGAAGGAAGATATTCCTCATGAATGTTATGGCATGTACAAAGCATTGCAGTATGGCAGAACTAGGGCTGTGAACGCTTGCGAGCAGCTCAATGTTGCTGAAGCATAACTTATTGGGTAGATAGAGGTGGGTGAGCTGCAGGAGATGAGGGGAAGGCAGATAAGTGGCGGTCGTGAAACCTCTTGCCTGTCATTCTGGGTAGGAGTGTAGACTTTATTCTGTAAGAGAGAAGAAACCACTACAGGTAAATAAGTGAGGGAAATATTGACCAGACAGAATAAGATAGAACAGTGTGAAGGATGGGTTTTGAGGATAGCACGGTCAAGGTCAGTGAGGTCAATTGTAAGACAGGTGTCTAGGTAAGAAATGTGGAAGGTGATGGAAAAGAAAAGTCTGTGCCTGAACAGACATGGACCTGAGCAAGAGAAGAGAGTCTAGAACGATGGGACGATTGTGGGTTCTGGGGGGTGAGCTCAAGGCAGGTTTACCCTGGAGGAAGACGAGTCTATTATGTCACCTCATTTGTTGTTGGTAAATGCAGAGTTCTATTATATCAGAAAGCCTGATCTCTTAAAGTTTCTGCTTCTTCAGGCATTCCCCTTTGGTTTTGTTGCTTAACACAATATTGTTTATGTAAGAAATGCAGGCTCTCCACGGAGGCAGCTTGGGACGATCCAGAGCAGCAAGTGGTGGATCTAAGAGTTAACATTTGATGACATGGGAAGAGTAATATTTCTTTTATTTATATACCCAAAGTGGAATCAGTGTTATTTATATTAAGCGGTTTTACCAACATTTTAGGTAAGTAATTGGTTCTATTTTTCAGATGTGCTTAATTTCTCTGTGAGGGTAAGTGGTATGCTAACCCAGAAATGCTCCATAAAACTTGTGTACTGATGAAACTTATACTTGAATGCATTCACATAAATTTTACATTCATCTCCACTGGGAATCCTTAACTATTATCTTTTTAAAATGTAGAATTTGGGTTACTGTGTCCTAGAAGAGCTGAATACAGTCATGTTATTTAATTGGGATGCCATCTACTCACTGCCATAGCTCATTTTTTTCCCCTTTAGTAAGTTTGGGCATTGCATTTCTCCCAGTACACTGGAAGTACTTTTGGTTATCTGCCAAAGTTCTCCAGATGTTTTAAGCTTTCTTCGGATGTATGCCAGAGTTTTATTTTGTGGTTTTCTTTTCTTCTTAGGAAGCATTTTTTCTTTCCCTTTCCTCCCTCTGTTCCTTCCTCCCTCCCTTTCTTCCTTCCTTCTTTTCCATGTTCCTCACGGTTCTTTCTCATCTTTCCTTATAGATATTTAGAACACTCAGTTGGAACGTAGTTCCTTTACACATCTATCGCCAGTGCACAAGGTATACAGGTTTTTTATATTTTTGTTCTTCTTTAAAGCTTCATTTGTAAATTCCCTAAAAGTGTTTACATTTCTGCCAAAGAGCACAGTGCACTTTGCTTTTCTGTAGCAAAACTCAAGAATATTCACTCTGCTTTCAATGTTGTATGAGCAGCATCCTTGCTCGTCGCACTTTTCAGCAGCACCGTTTCCTCCACCTCATCCTTCACTTCCCTCCCGGCCCCGCCACATGTGTCTCTGTGGATTCCGGATACACCTTTCTCCCCATATGCTCCACGTGTTCCCAGCGTGATCCAGGTGCCCTGTATTTCCTTCCAAGGAACTGCAGGATCTTTATCAGCCATCCTCTGTGAGCCATCTTTCTGCCTTTGTGCCCAGCTCTGCTATAGTCGCCCCCGTGTGCCACAGGTGCATATGGCTCTTATTCATTCCCTAGCCAGATGTATAATACCCTTACCTTCTGCTCTTATATCACGCTGTTTTATGTGCCCCTGCTTCACCTTTTTACCTCTCATTCAACCAGCCTGTGTTATCTTTTTTTATTGCAAGCATCTATCAATATCACCTGCTTTTAGGAGAGCAAGTTGCTTCTCTTGTTTTAGAGAAAAAAGAGATATTTCTATTTCTCCTAATTTAGGTACTTCTGACTTTTTCTCTAATACATAGTATGTGGATTTTACTCTTTGGTATTGCAAGTGGTTCTCATAATCTCTATCATTCCAGTGGGAATATGTAATGTTCTGTCTTTCTTTTGAAACAGAATCTTGGGTCATCATTTGCATTTCATTTATATTCATTATTGCATTAAGAAAATACTTGTTCAAAGTTTGCTAAAGCAAGGCCTAGAGCCAAGTCCTATGCTTATTAGAATGAAGAAGATGTAGTTAACATGCTAATTGCTATGTACAGTATAATTTCATCTCTAAGTTTTGGAGAAACGAGCAAATTTCTTATATAATATTTTGTCTATGAGAACACACAAAACAGAACCCTTTGTGCCCATAATATACATAAATTTCACAGTGATTCCTCATCATAAATTAGCTATTGTGATCTTTTCTTGGAGCATCCCTATTTCGTAGAGCGGAGTTGTTTTGCCTCGCTGTGTTCCTGGGTGACTTGGCCCTTCAATATATCCTAATTCAATTTATCCTCCCCTCAGTGTAACATGGCAATGCTATAGTGATGTAGATTCTCCCTTAGGTTGACCACATTTGTTTGGTTTGCTCAGCCTCTTACTTAAACTCTGTCCTTAAATAATCAAAAGGCTTACTTTTCATCCTCCATGATGTGCTTTGTGGACAATTGTCTGCATAAAGATTATGAAATATCAACTTTGTTCATTATCTTTTCTGTCTCCCAGGCAGGTCTTCTACCAATGGGAATTGCAGGATCTTTATCCTGCCATCCCCTGTGAGCCTTCTATCTGCCATCTTTCTGTGTGTTCATAATCATACCTGGGGACATCGCAACTTTTGTCCTTGGTGCAGAAAGTATCTCTGAACAATTGTTCTAATCCTTTACACTACTGTGAGGGGAATTATTTTTCTCCTTAAATAGTAAGTCTTTATGTAACCTTGCTCCCACATCAGCTTTCATCTGTTTATTTGGTTTGCAGCTGACAAAACAACTCAACACTTAAAATTATCTTCATTTTGTCTCACTGCTTAATTATCCTTTGTTCTTCAGCACATGAAACCTTTAGTCTTTTGCTATTTGAAGATTAAATTAGTACATTGTTCATATTTTAAATATTCATTCTCCAAGTATTTATTGATATTAAGTACATAATGTGTGCCAGGCAGTCTTCTAGGCCTGATAATACAGAAGTGAGCAAAAAATTTCTGCCTTCATAATTCTTAAATCTTAGAGACAGAATATAATCAAAATGCAGTTCACAGCATTGAGAACAGTAAGTGCTTATGGGAAAAACAGCTTAGCAAGAAGTAAATAGTGATAAGAAACTTGTAGATGGGTATAATGCTATGTATGTGTGGATGGTTGGATGGGGATGACATTGTAATTTGAATAGGGGTCCAAGGAAAGCCTACTTAAACAGCCCCTGCTTGAGTGGCCAGAGAGTCAGCCCTATCTGAATGATGACTATGTTTCTCAGATGACGGGAACAGGAGTTCAAATATCCTCACCTGGAAATATGACTCAGTGTACTTAAGAGAACGTGAGGACGCCCTTAGGGCTAACGTGCAGTTAGTGAGGAGAAGGGCGTTAGATGAGTTTGAGAGTAGGTGAGTTTCAGATGAAGCCCTGTTCATGAAACCTAAAATGTTTTGTGGAATCTATATGATGACTTCTCCCCAAAGTAATCTTTATTCCTCATGGGTCCCAGAAATAATTACTGCTTCTTTCCTTTTTCTAAGGGCCACTGACTTTTTTTTGCAATACTTTATGCTTCCTCCCACCTCCCTCTCCCTCTTTACCTAACTCCCTCCTTGCCTCCCTCCCCTCCTTCTGTCCTTCTTTCCCTCTTCCTGCCCTATTTCTTTCTATTTTTCCCCCTTTCCTTCCTTTTTATCTTCCTCTCCTCCCTCCATGACATTCCTGTTTCTTTTCGTCAAAGTTTATTCCAATAAACGTGGTGCCCTCGCCTCACATATAAACATTTCTTCCGATCTTGAAGATGAGTCCCCTTATCTGTGAACTTCCCAGGGTATCAAATTTTCTACACACTTGCATTTCTTATTCATTCTTTTTTCTTTTCTTTTTTTGAGATGGAGTCTCACTGTGGCCCTTGGTAGAGTGCTGTGGCATTGTAGCTCACAGCAACCTCAAACTCTTGGGCTCAAGCAATCAATCTTTTTGCCTCAGCCTCCTGAGTAGCTGGAACTACAGGTACCTGCCATAACACTGACTCCTTTTTTTGTTTTGTTTTTTTTTAGAGATGAGGTCCGACCCATTGCTGAGGTTGATCTGAATCTCCTGAGCTCAAGCCATCTTCCTGCCTTGGCCTCCCACAGTGCTGGGATTATAGGTGTGTGCCATTGTGCCTGATCTTCTCTTATTCATTCCTGAGTCAGACGAGAAAATGGATACCCAAATTTTAGTTGCAGAAATGACTAGAATGGATCTTTTTGTGCACTTTAGGACTATCCCTCCCTTTCTAGCTGTTTCCTTTCTTCTTTGGCTGTATCATTGCCTGTATTATTGCTTTAGGAGTACAACATAGATCAAATTCTCTCCTCGTGCACTTTAGTTTCCATTTATTTATTTATTCATTTACTTATTTATTCATTTATTTTTAATGTTGGCTTCACAGAGACATATATCCTTTCTTCTCTCTCACTGTCCTCAGAAACAGGCATACAATGTGAACTCACCAAATCAGGGTCATCAGAGTATCCATCTTCTCTGGGTATCTCAGATACTTCACTTCTTCTCAATATCTACCCTGTGTGTATCAATAATCTTGTTCGTTTGTCCTACATAGCTCATCAGATTGAAAAAAAAATTTTTTTTTCCTTTTTTTCAGGTCAGTTTGCTTTTGTTTTTACACCATTGAGAGAAATGGGCTTTTTTTCCTTCTTTGTACAATTATCCTTATATTTTATCCCATCCTTCAATAAATGATTTGTTTTTGCCTCTAGCTTCTTAGATTTTTTCTCTTTAATTCACTGTTTTCCTATATTCTGAACTTCTTGTATCTCACATCTCAATTCTCTCCGTGCCTATTGTCACCTTGGTACCTGAGAAGCATTATGTTGTTCTGTAATCCTTCAAGTGCTATTGCGGAAAAGTTAGATAATCTTTGCTTTTGTCAAATGATTCCCTTTTCCCTTTAGAACCAAGTAAATACTCTTGTTCTATATTCGGTTTTTAAAGTGGTGACTGTCTGTCTTCTTTTTGTATGCTAGATTCTTTTATTTTGCTTCCATTTTAGTTGCATGGATCTGTCATCCTTTGTTTTCCTCTAGTATTTATAGATTCTGTGTTTTTCTCTTTTAAATGCTTCAAATATATTTGCCTAATAGATTGAGTACATTGTTTTCTTACTTATTAAATACTAATTAGTCTTGGTGATTTATTTTTAAAATTGTTTATTCAATGAATATTTGCAAAAAAGTTATCCTCATTTATAAGTGAAACATGTTTATAATTTCCCTTTATAACAATATATTTTCTCCAATTTCAATATCAGGTATACCCAGATCGAGTAGAATGATGTTGAAATATTTCTCCTTTTTTATTGTTTATAAGATTTCTGGATTGCTTGTTTTGTAAAATCATTGTGGTCTATGAGTTTATGAGAGTTTGAACTTTGTTATTTAATTTAATTAATTGCTTAATTACTGTTTTCCTATGAATGATTATACTGTAGTTAATATGTTAGCATAGCAGTTTTCCCAGATAGTTTTTTGTTTATTGGGAGGTTGGGCTGGCTTTACATGAAATATCTTATTTTATAATAGTGAAATTGCTTTCTCTTTTGTCTTGTGATTTTTTTTGAGGTGTAATTTAAGTTTTTGTGTGAGTAGTACTATTACACCTATCTGGAGTGTCTTGCTTGTACTGTATCACATCATACCTTTGTTTAATTCTTAATAAACTGTTCACTTGTTAAAAAAAAAGTTATCTACTTTCAATACATCAAGAACTAAGGATAGACAGGAATTGTTGGAAAAATAGTAGTGTAGACTAGATCAGCCAGGGAAGATTTTAGAAGGATTCAGAATTTGAGCAAACCCCAATGGAGTGGTAGGTGTTTGATTATTTAAAAAGATAAGAAAATACCAAATACCAGACAATGATACATGCCAAATTGTTAGAGAGCTACAAGCTTTCTTCTGTTATCACCATTTTTCTTCACTTATAAATTGTTTCCATGTTTCTACCTTTAGTTTACTATATTGAATTTGCCACCAACTAATCTGTAAGTCATTGAATAGAGTTCAGTAAAATGCTATGTGGTAGAGCAGACATAAAAGATAATTTCTGGGCGGCACCTTTGGCTCAGTGAGTAGGGCGCCAGCCCCATATACCAAAGGTGGTGGATTCAATCCTGACCCTGGCCAAACTGCAACAAAAAGATAGCTGGGTGTTGCGATGGGCACCTGTAGCCCTAGCTACTTGGGAGGCTGACGCAAGAAAATCGCCTAAGTCCAGAAGTTGGAGGCTGCTGTGAGCTGTGATGCCACGTCACTCTACCGAGGGTGATAAAGTGACTCTGTTCTCTTAAAAAAGAAAGAATGAAAGAAAGATATTTTTTTTCAAAGAGCTTTTAGCCTCATGTAGAAGTAAGTAATTGAACTTCTAATTAGCAGTACATTTAGAATAGAAAATAAAGTGATAAATTATATGATGAGGTTCTAAAGGTGTATGAATTCAGAAAATACAAAAATGAGGCATGATGGGATTAGTCAGAAAGTCATTATATAGGTCCAGTAGGGATTTTTGAAGGGTATAGGTAAATAGAAGAAAAGAGGAGAACTTTTTTAAGGCGATCTTTCTTAGAATAAAGGTATAAAAACAGCTATACAACATAGTTCATGGATTCAGTGATTAGTATGATATATATTTACATTCTTTTTGCTTTTACATTTACTTAACCATCAAATATGGAGCACATACAACATTCCTGACCTGTCAAATATTAAGCATGTATATGCTGCCAGGCTAAAGACATATAGGTCCTGAGGAGATATAATGATGGACAAGACAGATATCTGCTCAAATGGGATTTAGATGCTCCGGGGAGATCTGCTCAATAAAGACATAAACAGGTAAACAAAGGAGCTGATGTTAAACAGTGGAAGGACTATGAAGAAATTAGATAATGTGATGTGACACAGGACGAGGGAAGGAAGCCAATTAGTTCAGGTAGCCAGGCGCTGCCTTTATAGGGGAAGATCAGTCATGTGAAGAAGTGGGGGCAGTATACTCCAAACAAGGGGAGATGCATAGAGACAGAGTTTAGGGCAGAAATGGGCTTAGATTTAAGCCCATTTTTTTTTTTGGAAAAAAGGTCTATTGTTGAAGAAGAGGGTGGTGGGAAATGAGATCTGAGAGAGATTTGGGAAAACTTTTCAGAGCCTTCCTGGCCATGATGAAGCACTTATTGGCCATTGAGTATGCTTCCTGGTAAGGAGTTGGTTCAAACATTTTGCCTATTTTTCTTTTTTTAAAAGTGTGGCTTCCTTATTAGGACCTTGAATGAGACACATATGTTAAATGTAGTGTAACTTCTTAAAACTAAGGCTGGATGACTTTAGTCAGTTTCATAAAATTTTTTCAGTCAAGGCCTGGCATGGTGGCTCACACCTATAATCCCAGCACTCTGGGAAGCCAAGGTGGGTGGATTGCCTGAGTTCATCAACTGGAGACCAGCCTGAGCCAGGGCAAGACCTCATCTCTAAAAGTAGCTGGGGGTGGTGTTTGTGGCTCAGTGAACAGGGCACTGGCCCCATATCCTGAAGGTGACCAGTTAGAACCCTGTCCAGCCAAACTGCAATAAAAATAGCCGGGTGTTGTGGTGGGTGCCTATAGTCCCAGCTACTTGGGAGGTTACAGCAAGAGAACCACTTAAGCCCTAGAGTTTGAGGTTGCTGTGAGCTGTGACTCCATAGCCCTCTAATGAGCATGATATAGTGAGACTCTGTCTCATAACAAAAAAAATTTTTTTTGGAGTCAAGAACTATTTGAATTTCCCCTGTCCAATTAATTCTTTTTGTTTTTATGAAACTACCATTATATCTGTTGGACCTATTCCCCTATGACTCTTAAACTCTTTTCTATATTTTCTACCATATCATCTCTGCCATTTGATCTATTTCTACTAAAATTTTAAATTCAGTTTGTTAGTCCTATATCCTGCTATTTTATTTATTGTTTTTTTTTTCTCATTTCATCATTTTTACTATGGATTCTAACTCTGTAGTGAATTGCTCCAATGTTTTCCACATTTTTCCCAAACATATTAAATAGTTATCCTAAGGTCTGTTTGCTTAAATATATTACAGAGTTATTTTAAATTTGATGTGTATAACTTCAATATCTAGATTACCTCTGGGTCTATTATGTTTTTCTTTGTTTTTTTAATTTTTTATGGTCATTTAGCTTCTTATTATGCTGGTAAGTGTTTTAGTGAATGACTGAAATGACATAGTGACAATTTTAGAATCACCAGGTAATTCTCTCCTTCTCTGGAAAGAATCTGATTTTTTGGTCAGGCAATAGAAGGCAGTCAGACCACTTTCAGTTGAGACAAGCCCTTTTGAGTTTCTTAAGGCTTAGCTCTATCAGGCTTTGTATTGATTGTCTAGGGCATCAGCCATGGTCTGTCTTCATCAGTGGAACTTAAACTTTATATCTAATACTGGTAAAAAAGTAATATTTATGTAGTCTCTTAAAGTTTTTATCTGCTTGATTTCTTATAAATTGTTCTCATATGTGTAATTTTAGGAATTGCCAAACGCTTTTAGGGACAATTTCCTATAGATTGCTAGTTTCATTTATTTATAGTTCTCTTTTTCTTTGATATCTTGAATTTCAAAATCTGTCTACCTTACAGTCCTTAATTAATTTTTTTCCCCTCAGGCCAGTGAGATGTTTCCAAACCGTAGGCAACTGCTTTTCTGGTATGTCCCTATGAGTAGTGCTTCAAAGTACCAAATGCCGCTGAAGGGAAAATCTGTGAAGTTTTCACTAATCCCTACTAATTTCCCTTTTCTCTGAAATTTTGGCTGTCATTGGGTATTTGCTAATGTCATCAAACACCTGTTTTTTGTCTTTTGTTTTGTTTTGAATTACTCAGATAGGAGCTACTTTATCATACCTAGAAGCAAAGACCCCTCTTTGATTTTTAAAACCTACTTAGTACTCTCATATATTTGATATTGATCCCCTAAAGTACTTTGATTTCAAACATATGTCTGTTTGACCAAAAAAGATTATCACATTGAATGTTTCCAGAACAGAAGAGTCTGCCCTAAAGACTAGCTCCTTCTCTTCCCCGAAGATTAAGGAAACTGACTTGGGACCGTATTATGTCACCTAACTTTGACTAATGTTACATATTAGTAGGTTCATTATCAGAGCAGATAATTGTACATTAAAGGTTTTTTTTTTTTTTAAAAAAACTCAAATTAATATGAGGGTACAAACAATTAGGTTACAATGTTTGCATTTGTTAGGTAAAGTTCTTGTTGTAGTTGTGTCCTGCACTCAGGAGGTGTGCCGTGGACCCTTACATTGTACCCAGGGGGTGTGCACCAATCTCCTTACCCTCCTCCCTTCTCCCCCTTTCCTTCCCCCAACTTGAATTGAATTGAATTGAGTTTTTCTTTTGTGTGGAAGTGTATTAGATCATCTACTGGCTTCATAGTAGTATTGAGTACATTGCATACTTGCTTTATGGTTTAATAATAAGGGCAATTAAATATCCATTTTCAAATTTCTATTTTATTGTGTTGGATGATGTAAAAGTAGATAGACTGATTAAATATGGGGCAACTAGTGATACTAGGAAGAAACAGCATGGAGCGTGGCTTGGGATAACAGAGCTGTGCGCATTTGCAGAGTTTAGATAGAGTTCAGTAAGACGAAGGAGTAGAATGCTGAAAGAACATGCAGAAGCAAGGAGCAGAGTTCTGGGGTTCGTAAGCCAATTTGCAGAGATTAGACTTTGACATCAAGCCAGTGGAAGCCATTTAAAATATTTTCAACAAGATTTAAGTTTTAAAAAGATTGCTGTGTTTCTATGCAATAAATGGATTAGAAGAGAAGGTATAAAGGAGACAATTAAGGAGACTATAATACTAGTAGGGTGCATGAAAGCGATGACATCCATGTTGTGGCCTGGGCAATGGGGTGGGGAGGTGGCTCCACGAGTAAAACAGGAGGTATGAAAGCAGGAGCAAGTTTTCAAGAGGTAACGATGGCCTCAGTTTTCAGTGTGCCGGGTTGTAGGCACCTCTGAGATTTTCAAGTGGGACTATATGACAATGAATTAGATACACATTTGAGTGGCTGGGGGAAAGATCTGGATTATGAATATAGATTTAAAGACATTGTCGTAGAGATGTTAACTGAAGCCCAGGAGGGAGAAAGGAGTGTTTCAGAGCAATGTTGGGGGAATTAAGGTAAGAAAATAAAGAGAGACAGAACTCTGAGAAACGTCAACATTGCAGGCATGATTACTTTAGGGGTAAGAAGTAAAGGAAAGTAAACAGGTGTCAAGACTGCAGCATAGGGGAGGCCAAGGGCAGGGTCTCAGGAAGTTGCTGTCTCAAGTTACCAAAGCAGGACCATGTAGAGAACTGTGAAGGGTCTGAGATTTTATCCATTTGCATGTCAACAAGTTAGTCCTCTGTAATTTCAAGGATGCTGACAGAAGACAAGAGACTCTGGAGTCAGAGCTAAAGGGCCATATCATTTGCCTCTGACTCCAGAGTCTCTTGTCTTGTGTCAGCATCCTTGAAATTACAGAGGACTAACTTGCAGGCTCGAGTGATACAGGAACAGTAAGGAATGGGCTAGCTGTGTGCTGCACACAGTGAGTTTGCATCGAAGCTCTGGAGCTCGAGTCTAAGAAACCTTAATCCTTTACAGATGGACTGCAAACAAAGTTGCCCAATTTTTTCTGGGAGTAAGACATTATGTTCATTATATAGGCAATAAATAATATGCTCTCCTTCTGGAAGGAGTCCGTATGTTCTAAGAAGATAACACGTGGGCAGCGTCTGTGGCCCAATGGAGTACGGCGCTGGCCCCATATACCGGAGGTGGCAGGTTCAAACCCAGCCCTGGCCAAAAACTGCAAAAAAAAAAAGATAACATGTACAAAACTCTTTGAAAAGATATTCCAGAACAAAAAGCTATCAGGGTCTCAGCTCTCATGACATGCAAAAATGTGAGGAATCCCTGGAGAATTGTCTTCCCCTGAAGGGGAAGGATATAAATGATTACAACACAAACTCCTATTTCTTAAACATATTTTGTGTGATGCACTCTACTGAGTATCTTTTCTCTAACTCACTCATCAAAACAACTCTGTTAGGTAATTTCTTTTTATCATATACAATTACAGATAAAGTCAAATGCTAACAGGTGAATAAATTTGCCCGGAGTCACACATCTTTCAAGTGGTAAAGCCATAATTTGAATTTAGGATTAGGGTTTCTTAGACTTGAGCTCCGGAGCTTCGATGCAAACTCACTGTGTACAGCACACAGCTAGCCCATTCCTTACTGCTCCTGTATCACTCGAGCCTGCAACATCTAATTGCCAGCATGTCTTGACTCACAGTTTCAGCATGTTCATGGGCTGTGGCAAAGTGACCTCCCTGAAAGTCCTTTCCATGGAGTGATAGGAACAGAATCTAGACTGGAATAAATGCAAAACGATTGGGAGTAGTAAAAATGGAGGTCGAGAGCATTAAGATATTTGATTGTAAAGGGAAGATAGGAGAAGATAATCAAGAAAAGGTTTATAAAAAAAAAGGAGTTGGAGATGTTTTTGTCCACTTATCTGTGGAGAAAATGCCAATTAAAAGAAAAAAAAATAAGGGGTTCAGGAGAGGGCAGGGGGCAATATCACAAGAAAGAAGGCCAATTAAGAGACGGTGGCTGCACATGTGAGAGTCAGGAGAGCCTTGGCCTTCCCTAATAACGGGAGGATTTGTAGCAGGGCAGGGTTGACTAGTTTCCACCTGAGGGCTTCTCTTTGCTCTGTGAGGTTGAAGGTGAGATCACCTGCTGAGATTAAAATGCAGGTAACTGAAGGAAATGGTCTGCATTTTGAGAATAGAGTAGGTTTTTGCAAAGGACAATTGAGAGAATGGGCAAAGAGTTTAATATGAGGGTTTTTTTTTGTTTGTTTGTTTTTTTAGCAGAGTTCTGGTTTGTTGGGTTGATTTTCCAGGAGAAGGAGATTATGGGAAATAAGTACTGAAAAAGAAGTATAAGTGATGTGGTCGGCCATGAAATCTAAGCCAGAGAGGAAGAGAAGGGAAGGCGGGGGAAGCTGCTAGATAAGGGACAAGCAGAGGGATGGTTTATGGACTCCAAATTCTGACAAGATAATGTGGTAAAGTGAGGGAGCAAGTTACAAAAAATAAGTAGCAAAAATAAGAGATGAGAATCCTGTTTTACCATGAAGCAATGTTTCCTTGGCTATTAAAACTGTAATTTCTGCCTCTTTATATCATATCAAGAATCTATGATCATAAACATGAGAACTTGAGAATTAAGCCCTTGAATTTTTCTTTTTCACCGAACAGAGATGTTGACAGTGGGCACTGAAAATCAACTTTGTGAGGTTGCCAGAAAGAAAACTGTAGCCTGGGAAAAGGGTGTAAATTATAATTATAAGAAGCTTCCTGTTAAAGGAAAACAAGTCATTTCCAGGGCAAAGGCATTGTGTATTCTCAGGCAGTACGAAAACTCTCGCGTTGTCAAACTGGGAAGCACACCTCTTCTCAGGACTGGCATAAAGTTCAATGTTAATGTCGATACTATTTCCACGTAAGTGGGGTTTGTTTTCAATTTGGCCTGACACCTGTCTTCTGTGCTCTTTCCAGTTTGGTAAATTCAATTTGGTACGTGCCCCAAACCTGTGGCTGTATGGCTTTTTAGCTACAACTTAATGGGGGATACTTTACAAGGTTTCTCTGGAGTATTTGATTATATATGTTCCAAGAATTCTACTTACATTAAAAAATATATATATTTCTTAATCATAATTACTTATTAATAGGATGTGTTTGGTGGAGTATTACACATTTTTCTAATTTTAGCTTCGGATTGCAACTTACATCCTCATTTCTTATTCCACATTGATTTTGGGGATGATAAAAGTTTTTTATCCAGAAGCCATAGAAAACCCAGCTCTATAAAGATACTGCATCATCAACTAGAATCTGCTGTGCTCTAATGTTAAAACCGTGGACTACATCGACGGGTCATTTGCTGCCTGACACGTGCTGTTTCCCAGCAATTTGAAAGTATACATGATTCTCCAAGAGTTTGCGGTTATGCCCTAGACGGCCTTGGCACTTTGCTGGAGAATCATGATGCTAAAAGAATGATACTGGAAACAACACCATAAGAGTTTATCATTTCATTATACATTTATTCTTTCATTAAAGACTGTATTGATCATTATCTTCAAGATGAGGCAATTGGTAGGTTACTGTGACCTAAGAGTCTGTGAGTCTAAGATTCTTATGATAGACTTTACTATGAGTCTAAGAAACTTTGCATTAAGTGATTTTTCAATGCAGGATGGAATGTGTATGCCAAAGTAATGAGGAAGGCTAAAATTAATACTAAAATTATATACAAAGGGAAATTCTTCCTTATCTAACTATAGGATTTCAGTGAACGTTGAAAGTGCATCACTCAGATTTCCCCTTTATGGTAGAACATTCATCAGAGAGTATTGACCACTGCTAGATCATGGCAATTGCACTTGCTCAAAATGAGCTCTTTTGTATGAAATTTATATCCTCTCCCTGGACACAGCCCGTGTCTGTTGACTACTCAATGTGGCATTAAAAAGGCCCAGGTTTCTTGTCTAAATGTGGAATGTCTTTGTGGAACCATTGCTGCTCCATAGCCCACAGAAACTGCTTTGCAATCCGGTCTCTGCCTGTGCCTGGTCTTGCTGACCCCATTTAATCACAGCTTTTGGTACCTTGAGTGTACTTCAGTAAACTTGCTGTCCACAATTCTCTATCTTAGGGAAGTGCCAGAAAACTTGGCCTAAGATAAGATCATATAACATATCTTTAATCACATGTTATTTTACTTATGAATACATGCTGCTTAACTGTTATGGGTTGTATTTATTTGAATTTGCACTGTTCTATGAAATCTTTTTGCTATGCCAAGTAAAGATTCTTGGGAACAAGTTAAACTATGTCTTATTTCCCCAATACATTTTCCAAAATTTAGGTAAGGTGCGGTGGCTCACACCTGTAATCTCAGTGCTTTGGGAGACCAATGTAGGAGAATCATTCAAGGTCAAGATTTCAAGACCTGCCTAGGCAACATAACAAGACCTCATCTCTATAAAAAGTAAAAAAACTATTAGCCAGGCATGGTGGCACTTGTGACCCCAGCCTACAGTCCTACTTACTCAGGTGGTTGATCACAGAGTTTCAAGGTTACAGAAAGGTATGATCAAGCCACTGTACTTCAGCTTGGGTGACAGACTAAGACCCTGTCTATAAAATAATTTCCCCTCAGTGCTTTCCTCATTATTATGATAAAATAAACAAAAAAGAAACAGAGTTACATTAATATCGGACATATCTCCTTTTTCAATAAAAATGAACACAAATTTCAAGATTTAATTTTTTTGGAAACTTTTATGCCACTAGAAATTATGGTTGGCACTATTAATAGATATATAGTTTTAGCATGAAATGCAAAGTTCTTAATTATTTTGAGTTAACAAATGGTCTTCAACATTTTTCTTCAGATGTAAACACATGCATAAATGCAAATAGAACAATGTTTTTCTCATTTTATTGCCTCCCCGGAGACTTGAAACAGTGACCTCACTAATTTTGCTCAACTCAATCTTCTGAGAAGTGAAATACACAAATATAATTTCAGGATTTGAAAAGTTCAGTGTCTTGATTTTTTTTAACAATTAAATCATCAGGAGTATAATAACAGTAGAGGCCTCCACAGTGGTAGTCACAGTAGAAAAAGGACCAACACATAGCTCGGCAGTGGTTTGCACCATGGGAAAAAGCAGAGATGAATCCTGTTAAAAATGCACAATTCTGGGTGAAGGAGCCTCAGCAGCGAGTGTAGCATCATCTGGCTATACTGTAGGGATCTTGGGTCATCCTGCCAGAAGGTCTGAGCGCACCTGCCACCGCTCGTAAGGAGTTATTGCTCTCACATGAGTCTGGCATTTTTTTTGGATAGGCACATATCATGAGCATATAGGTAAAAGGAATGTGTAATCACAAAATATATTTTGAAACTATATATCTACTATTTATCTTTAGACTTATTGTGGAAAAGATTAGATACATTTCTCAGATTATTCATTCAAGGATAAAGTCACTCAGCAAAAATTAAAAATACAACTGTTTCAATATTACCTGCATGTGAGTCCATTTTAGAATGATTGCATGTGTAGTAATAGTTGACAGGTAACCATTTAAAAATTTAAATTCATGCTTTAGGTTTGCCTAAAGATGGTGCTCATGTATCTGTTAAGACTTAGCAGATACAAAAAAGAGAAACCACATTCTTGCAGTGACTCTGAAGGTATGAAAGCCCAAGGCTGTGGAATCAGGCCATATGCTTGCATTTACCATACTGCATTTGAAATGTGAACAATTTAATTTAAAGGCTAGCCTCCTAAAAAGGTATTATTAAACAACAGCCTCTCACAAGAGTTAATATACCATAGTAAAGCACTTATGAAAGAAACTCAGGATTCTACAATTTCACTGTTTTCCATTCCAACAACAAAGCTGGAATGAAAGCATGAGAATGACACAAAAGGAAATAGTAAAATAACAAAACAAAGGCATACTTTACATACTAGTTTGACACTCAGAATTTCATTGTTTTGCTCTGTAATCATGAAGACTGGGCTTCCCGTGCTGGTAAGAGATGTGAAATTTAGCATATCCACTAACAATTGTGGAGCATCTACTATGTACTTGGCATTGTGGTAAGTATGTTACCGTCAGGATTTTATGTTATCCTCATAACAATTTTTAGGAAGTAGGTATTTCTCTTATAAACCCATCTTAGAGAGGCAAGAAGTGAAGCAGTTCGGAGATTCCCAAAACCTGGAGCCAATAAGTGAACATAACCCATCTAACTTTAAAGCTCATAGTCTTAACCACTATGCTATGTAAGTTCTGTCAAGCATTTCATTCAAAACTTGAATCTTAGGTTTATAGAATATATTATTTATTTATTTATTTATTTTTGAGACAGAGCCTCAAGCTGTCGCCCTGGGTAGAGTACCGTGGCATCACAGCTCACAGACGCCTATTTAAATTTTCCCATATTATTGTTTCTCTTGCTTGTAGTTAATTGCTTTTCATAAAAACATTTGAAAGTGATAGCATATATTCTGGAATCATACGTCTTTGAACAGAATTACAATAATGTCACCCACTAGTAGTGTCATTGTGGACAAGTTTCTTTATCTAAAAAATAATAGTGCTTATAAATCAAGCAAGAGTGCTTACCTTACAGACTGTTGTGAGAAATAGAAACAATACACTATAATGTTTATGTCCAGTAAGCACTAGGTATATTTGAATAATTATTTAAAAAATCAATCAAAATGTGGGCGGTGCCTGTGGCTCAAAGGAGTAGGGCGCTGGCCCCATCTGCCGGAGGTGGCAGGTTCAAACCCAGCCCTGACCCAAAACTGCCAAAAAAAAAAAAAAAAAAAAGAAAAGAAAAAGAAATCAATCAAAATGTAATTCTATGTTACAAGAAAATGTCTAAAATGTCAGTCAGAAAACAAAGTCCCAGGCAGAAAATGATAAGGCAAACAATTTTTCTTTGAGTAAAATTAGAATATATATTTCTATATAGGGGGTTCAACTCTAAAAAGACATCAACTACATAGCTTCAGAATTATGCATATAAAGATTTTTAAGTTGCAGAATAATTTTTACTAAGAGATTCATAAAATGCTAAAGTTTTTGAAGTTGCAATTTGTCTTAATGCATTTATAATGTGATACAATTGACATGTTTTGTAAAATAATTACATAAAGTGAGCTGGAAGTTAAAATGATTATTCCAGATCATCAAATCCTAATACCTTCATTACCGAATCAAGGTTATATCAAACTTTATGGAATTAATTCTTCTGCATATTTCTTTTACCCAAAGAAGTTCTAGAGTAGTTAATTTCACAGGGAAAAGCCTGTGATAAATCATATCTGAAACAACATTTTGCTAAATTTAAATAATTATCTTGGATGTAATGAGCGTATAGTATAGTTGTTAAGGGTTATACAGACAATTAAGATGTTCAGGTTCTTGTATGTATTTTGTATTTTGACTGATGTTAGGTTTACTTTAAGACCTCACATATATATTCTCTAATACCTAACTAGAGCTACTTCCACTCAGATTTGTTTTACTATAATTCTCTGATAAAATTTAAGTTTGAAAGTTCCTCATGCCATAACACAATGTATGTTTAAACAATCCTCAGTCCCTTGGTGAATTTACTTTAACACATCATCCCTTGCATTTTATTTCATAGATTAGTCTTTAAAAATGGAGAACAGCTGGCCTCTGTAACATCCACCCCCATTCTTCTCCAGGGTGAGTAACCCCAATTCCCTTAGCCTTTCATCCTGAATCCTGTTTGCTCGCATTTAAATCACTCTGCTGATCAACCTGGCCCTCTTCACATGTATTCACCTATGTGCTATGCTAAGTAGTCATAACTCATTAACCAGTTTTCAATCAGGAATAAAGCAGCTGTCACTCAGTCTTCCCTGCTGTGTAGGAAATGGCCCAACAGAACAGCCACTCACACATACAAATGGAGTTGCATCTAACTGCTCTTTGGATCCACATATTTGTTTATATTCTTACATGTGAACTTAATGATTTATGTAACCTGCGCTATGTCATTTTTAAATCTTTTATTGGAACTAGTAATACAGAGAGGAACAATACAGAACTATCTTCCTGGTGCTTATATTCTAGAATGGGAATCATTTAATACATGAAAAGAAATCAGATGTAATTATTATTAAAAATAAAATATTAACAGTACTAAAAAAAGGCACTTAAAAAATAAAAGAAATTTGGGCAGCGCCTGTAGCTCAAAGGAGTAGTTTGCCAGCCCCATATGCGGGTAGCGGTGGTGGGTTCAAACCCAGCCCCAGCCAAAAGCTGCAAAAAAAAAAAAATATATATATATATAAAAGAAAGTTAAGGTGCAGGGCATGCAACAATAAATTAGTCAGTGGTGGTTATAGGTTTTCTTCAGGTGATAAAACATCTTAGCACCTATTCTATATGCATTATTACATTTAATCATCTCAAAAATTGTACACAGCAGGTAGTAGTACTAGTCCCACTTTTTTAAAGCTAAGTCTGAGGCTCAAAGCATTTAGGAATCTCTCTAAAGTCAATCCAATGGCAAAGTAGCAAGCAAAGTAGCCAAATCAGGTCTTCATATATACATAGGACTTTTTATGACTCTAGAGTCTACATGTATATGACCATTTGTGACCCTGGAAACTGATTTCTTATCCCTATATGGTTAATTAGGAATAAGGCCAAGTTCAGATAGTGAGCTGCCTCTAGTCTGATAATATTTGTAATATTTGTAATCTTGTATTCTGAAATAGATTAATAATTGGATGTTGTGTCAAATTGATGTTCTAAAGATACCAGTTTAACATTTATTTTGGGAGAGGCAGGTTAAATGCTGTTAGGATAAGAGTAGGAAAGGGAAATTTCAGGTTTTTCTATAATTCTTAGAAACAATACTAAATAAATCAAAAGCTTTGTCCTCCTAGGATAAAACCCACTCTTCCCAAAAGAATATTTTATAACTACTTTTTATTAGTCAAGAGTTTCCTTGGAGGTGTTGGCCCATAACCTCACTCCAAATAGCTTTACAAAATATTTCCTTTAACATGTTTAACACACTTTTTGTTTGTTTGTTTGGGAAGTATATCAACTCAAAATAATTCTTTGAATTGAGACAGAACCTCACTCTGTCTCCTGGGCAAGAGTGCATCAGCCTAGCTCACAGCAACCTCAAACTCTTGGGTTCAAGCATGCTCCTGCCTCAGCCTTCTAAGTAGCTGGGACTACAGGTGCCCACCACAACACCCAGCTGATTTTTCTACTTTTAGTAGAGATGGGGTCTCGCTCTTGCTCAGGTTGGTCTCAAACTCCTAAGCTCAAGGGGTCCTTTCTCTTCAGCCTCCCAGAGTGCTGTGATTACAGGCATGAGCACCACAGCAGCCTCAGTTTTGACTTTTGATAGCATCAGTTGATATGGGCAGTGTGACCGGATGTGATTCCCCTTAGCCCAGCTGCTCCAAGAACCAGTGTTGAGTGGCACCAGGTGAAACACAGAGGACAGAACAAAAGGCCTAAGAACTTGACTTTGATAAGTGCATGAAGTCTTCTACTTGCTTAGAGCATATGAATCCCAGGAGACAGACTTCAGTGTTCACAAGGATTACAAAGAAACAGAAAAAATTATGTTTTTTGTCCGAGTTGCCCCAAGTCCTAGTTAGATCATATGCACACTAATAATGAAATTCTCCACAAGTGGGAGGTCTGTCTTCAATTATGACTATAACCTAACCGTGTGATCTAGTTCATTTCTTTGCTACAACCAAGTGCCAAAAGCCTTATATAAAGAAATACTATTAAATATAAAATTTTACAAAACATTTACAAAATAGTCTCTAGGTGTCAGCCACCTCTTTGTAAAATTTTGTAATGCGTATTTTGTAAATTAAGGTACATTGAGCTACAAGTTCTCATTTCCCTTACGTATGGTGACTTTAGGGGAGACTTTCAAGACACCCTGTACATTCTAGGGACCACTTTAAGATAATTTCTTCCATTAGGTCATTGATGATTTGTATTTAAATCATGAAAGATTGTAGGATTAACTTCAAGGCCACATGTACTTTAATACCCTCTTCTTGGTTCCCCATCAAAAAGTCACTGAGCTCCCTCGCCTTGACTTTCACTTTTACCTCTCATCAGTCAGTTAGTCGTCTTTAGAAGGAACGTCCCCCCTTTTTTTTTTCTTTTTGCAGTTTTGGCTGAGGCCAGGCTTGAACCCACTGCCTCCGGTATATGGGGCTGGTGCCTTACTCCTTGAGCCACAGGTGCTGCCTGGAATTTCCCTTCTTGAGCCATTACTTCTACAGCCAGCCCTCACTGTCCTGTCTCATTTCTTCCCCTGTGGCTCCTCCCCATACACACGCTGTCCTGCCCACTCTACAGCAGATGAGCTTCAGGGGCGAGAAAAGTCAAGGCCTTTCAGTAAAAACTCCTCCCACTCTGCTCCTAGCCCTGCTCCTATTCCCAGTGGTGATGATGCCCCTCTTTGGACATCTTGCATTCATAAATGGGGCTTGGCTTATTTATGATTAGTGAGCCTCTTTTGGGTAAGTTTATGATATTCTGCTCTTTCCTTAGGAGATAGAGTCAGGCTCATTATGTTGAAATAATGTTTGCTGCTTAAAACTTCTCACATAGAACCTTGAGCTCTTCAGAGGAAAGATAGTGTATAAATCCAATAAAGGATGAATACATACATAGTAAAAGGCTGGTCAACTCTGAGAATAGACAGAAGTTTTTTTTTCTTCTTTATCTTTTGCTGCTGTGCAAGAGGCACTATAAATTATAATTTTTCAAAAGTGTGGCAGTCTTATTAAAAGAAGGAAGATTATCAGATATTTTCTTTTTCTCCTGAGGATAAAAAGAAAAGAACTGCAGAAAACTGAGTTTAAATTGTAGCAGAAGAAATCTGGGTTAGATATAGTTTGTTTCTGTAGGGCTATTATAGTTAAGTAGATCTGATCAGTATTCCAGCAACAGTAAAAAATGGACCGATGAACAAATGGACATGAAAATAATGGTAATTTTGATCTCCACCAGCTGATCTCCCTGGCACGAATCATTCTTCATGTCCTGCGGGACTCTGTGGATGAGGCAGAGACAACTATATTGACTTGAGAGTTTCATTTCTGACTCATGAGACGCGGTAGCATTGTGCTACAGGATTGGCTTGAGACTCAGAAGAAAACCGCAGTGTCATCCAAACCCAGTTTAACTTTATGATCTTGGGCTTTTCAGATCTCAATTTTCTCAGCTTAAGTTTGGGAAATATCTCTCCTACCTATTAAGATTATTAAGCCATTTTTGTACACAGCTATGATTCAATAAAAAAAATAAAAGAGAGTATCTGTCAATTGCATGGCATAGCAGTTAACACAAATCAAGTTTCAATAACTAGGACATATACGAGAAAGGGTATCTTTAATAAACAATTCCCCAACCAGTATACACTTAGTAAAATCTAGTAGTCCAGGGCATTATCGACATGACTACATGTCCTAATTAGCTCTGAAATTACAGTCCCTTAATATATTTTCCTGGGGCTTAAATATAAAAAAATCATCAACAATGGGTTTCAAGAGTATTTTCTGTCTTCTTTAGTATTTTTGATGCTATCTTGTGGTTTCTAGTTTCGCATTGTTCATCAGTCATCCTTGGTTGCATTTAGAAACAACAGGGGTAGGATTTATAATTAAGCATTTTCCTAGATTTTCTCATATACACATTCAAAATAAAGAAATGGACACAAACACACTACGACAAAAGAACGAAAAAGAATGATCAGCTGACCAAAGCACACCTTGTAGAAATGAAGGACAGGTGATGCAGGTGGAATATTCAACAAATGTGAGAAATCTGACATTATGTAGCCCAGGGTGGGGGGAACCTAGAAATGAGCTCATTTCCTTTACTAAGGTGGAAAACTCTAGAAAGACTCTGAAATTTGGGTGACCAAGTAGGAATACAAGTTGAGTCTGAAACTAGGATTCACAGGATGTTTTTTAAGTTTTCCAGACCCCCCTCCCAAACTCTACAGTTGAGTGATTTTGTCTTTCCCACAGGCAGAAAATTGGAATTTTATTTTCTGGAGGAGTAACCATGCAAGATTTCTGCACTTAGGGCACTTGACCTACTAGAAGGTGGGAGGTGAGACTTGCTATTAGGAGCAGAAGATTCAGTAAGAATTTGCTCCCATGAGGTTGCAACCCCATCCTATTTTTTCCCCAGCTTCCTTGGATGGAGGTAGATTATCTTACAGGTATCCTCATCTCTTGCCTTTTCTCATTACCCAATTCAAAGAATTTTTAAAGACTCCTTCACTGAATAAAATAACCAGCTCAAGATAATATCAAAGGTTTCTTCAAGATCAACTTTGAGCCAGTGTTTTCAACCTTGCATACATTTTAGAATCTACCAGGAGGAGATTTTAAGTATCTTGGCACTTGAGTTTTATCTCAAATCAACTGAGTAAAAAGATCTGGGGATGGGACTGATTTTATTTTATTTTATTGTTGGGGATTCATTGAGGGTATAAGAAAACAGGTTACACTGATTGTATTTGTTGGGTAAAGTCCCTCTTACAATCATGTTTTGCCCCAAAAAGGTGTGGCACACACCAAGACCCCACCCCCCTCGCTTCTTCCCTCTCTCTGCTCTCCCTTTCCCCACCCCTCCCTCATTCTTTCTCTCTCTGCTCTCCCCTTCCCCCACCCCCACCATGTCATTAATTGTCTTCATATCAAAATTGAGTACATGGGATTCATGCTTCTCCATTCTTGTGATGCTTTACTAAGAATAATGGGCTGCACTTCCATCCAGGTTAATACAAAGGCTGTAACATCTCCATTTTTTATAATGGCTGAATATTATTCCATAGTGTACATATTTCACAGCTTGTTAATCCATTTCTGGGTTGGTGGGCATTTAGGTTGTTTCCACATTTTGGCGATTATAAATTAAGCAGCAATAAGCAGTCTAGTGCAAGTGTCCTTATGATAAAAGGATTTTTTTCCTTCTGGGTAGATGCCCAGTAATGGGATTGCAGGATCAAATGGGAGGTCTAGGTTGAGTTCCTTGAAAGTTCTCCATACTTCCTTCCAAAAAGGTTGTATCAGTTTGCAGTCCTATCAGCAGAGTAAAAGTGTTCCCTTTTCTCCACATCCACGCCAGCATCTGCAGTTTTGAGATTTTGTGATGTGGGCCATTCTCACTGGGGTTAGATGGTATCTCAAGGTGGTTTTGATTTGCATTTCTCTAATGATTAGGGATGATGAGCATTTTTTCATTTGTTTGTTAGCCATTCGTCTGTCTTCTTCAGAGAAGGTTCTATTCATGTCTCTTGCCCATTGATATATGGGATTGTTGGCTTTCTTCATATGGATTAATTTGAGTTCTCTATAGATCCTAGTCATCAAGCTTTTGTCTGACTCAAAATATGCAAATATCCTTTCCCGTTGCATAGGTTGTCTGTTTGCTTTGGTTGTTGTCTCCTTAGCTGTACAGAAGCTTTTGAGTTTAATTAAGTCCCATTTGTTTATTTTTGTTGTTGTTGCAATTGCCATGGTAGTCTTCTTCATGAAGTCTTTCCCTAGGCCGATATC
>CAUYON010033954.1:0-15085 GCA_963573935.1 Arctocebus calabarensis
GCTCCCCTCTCTTGCCCCTTTCCTCATATTTTTATGCTATAATTAGGTTATAGCCTTCATATAAAATCTATAGATTAGTTTTATAGTAGGGCTGAGTACATTGGATACTTTTTCTTCCATTCTTGAGATGCTTTGCTAAGAAGAATATGTTCCATCCATGTAAACATGAAAGAGGGAAAGTCTCCATCTTTCTTTAAGGCTGCATAATATTTTATGGTGTACATATACCACAATTTATTAATCCATTTGTGGGTCGATGGGCACTTGGGCTTCTTCCATGACTTAACAATTATGAATTGGGCTGTAATAAACATTCTGGTACAAATATCTTTGTTATAATGTGATTTTTTGGTCTTCTGGATATAACATAGAACGATTTTAATCATTTTTTAAAAGGGAGAACATTAGGGATGTCAGAGATCTCTTGCCCCTCTTCCAGAATTTCCTAGAGAATAGTCCTGCTTACAGAGATCTAACACCTGACATTTACTGGGCTCCTGCTATGAGTTAGGTAACATGTAAAGAATATTATTATTTTACCATATATTTATTTAATCTTATCATCATCCAAGATGTTCTAACCCATTTTACAGACAAACAAATGGAAGACCAAAGGGTTGAGTAACTTTCTCATGGCCACTAATTTAAAATAACACAGTAGGAGGGCAGTGCCTATGGCTCAAAGGAGTAAGGCGCTGGCCCCATATGCTGGAGGTGGCAGGTTCAGGCCTAGCCCTGGCCAAAAACTGCAAAAAAAAAAAAAGAAAATGACAGAGTTGGAATTCAGGTCTAATGATCCCTACTTCCTCTCTGTCCAGTGCTAGCTCTGGGAGTAGGTTGACTGGTGTTTTTCTGGCTCCTTGAGTTGAGTGGGGACCATTTTATCTTTTACATCATGGGCTGAGACTATTTGGAAGGACTGAGATAAAACAAACTTGCCTGAAATTAAATGGTTTCTCTATATTAGAATCATTTATTTGTTCGATATGAAATGCTTGGGTTGTGCCGGTCTGCACTATGTGTGAATAATTCATGCACAAATAAGAAATTTCTCTTTTTCTTAAGAGGCTCATATTCTCCTGGGGGTGGGTGGCAGTGACATAGATATGTATACAAATAAAGGTAACACCATATTCTGTGACTCTATAATCAACAAATACGCACAGTACCATGGGTAGACCAGGGACTGACAGGTCAACTGGGCTTGGGGGTGAGGGCAGGTGCAAAGTTGGCTTTCACAGAAGTAGCAAACATGAGATCATGTGTTTGAAAATACCTTTGACAGTACCTAGACCATAGGCGGCCATACAAATTCATTATTTTTATTGTGATAACCAGAAAGGACTGAAATGGATATATTGCGTTGATTTGATTCTGCTGCTTACTTTTCAGACATTCTGCTCCCTCACTTTTGCTCTTGGTGTACACGTTTTTCTTTGAAGCCATCGGAATGCGATCTAGATCTTCCATCAAGACAGCACTATGTCTTGGCTTTCACGTGAGGGACAGGAGCAGGGGAAGCAGGCAGCGGTGACCTTCTAGACGAAATCACTAAGTGCAGGGTGTGGGCACTCCTTTCCTCTTCTCCTCCTTTCACTTATCAGCACCCTTCTCCACTTCTGCCACAGTCTGTTCAACCGCATTCACGCGGGACTCATGGGAGAGGAAAACAAGCTGCTTCCAAAGATGAGAAAAAGAACTCTTACAGCGGAGCTCTCCAGGGATGAGCATCAAGTGCGTGCATGTGTGCGGCTTTGCTAAGTCATTGGGAAAGGTGTTAACACTCCTAGAAGCCAAGGAGGCCCAGAGAATTATGGAAGACCCAGCAGTGGCCAGCTGACACTTGAAAGGAACTGAAGCCATATAGATCCCCAGCAAGAGATGGGGAAAAGAATGCAGCGGGGACACTTGCATTGGGGATTTTTGTTTTTGTTGTTTCTTCCTTTTAAAAGTATATGTCATAGATATATCCTCATCAATCATTCTCAAAACACAGCTAGATAGGCCTGATGGTGGCTCATTTCCATGTCTTCACACTCACTCCTGCATGCGAGAGCTCGCGCCACTCTCTCTATTTTTTTCTCTTTTCTCAGTCCTGTCTGCATTCCCTGGGACTTTCTGTCCTTCAGCAATTACTTTAAGTTGGAGAAACATAAAAGTTGAAGACTTAGCATCCTCTGGTGTTGAGGTCATCTTAGGATACAATTCTAGACTGAGTCTGCTCTGGAAAACACAGATTTTTTCTAATGCCTCTACCGATGCTGAAGTAGCTTGTCATGAAAGGTCTTCTTTAAGGAAGTAAAGGTGGGAGCATCAAGCTTACTAATTAAGGACAAATGAGCCTAGTCTAGAGGGTGGATGGTAGAAGATGATACACATATGTGTGCATGCTCATACACACTTGCATTGTCTTTCCCAATCATTATGTGCAAAGTTAATACAATAATCCCACTTGGTGTTAGTTCAGATCATGAATGAACATCCACACCCACACCTTCTCTCTTCATTACAAATACTACCTTTTAGTAGGCAGCATATTTGGGTCCCTATGAGACAGAATTTTTTTCCCAAATTAGATATGATAATATGCCTTGGTTCAGTCTTCTATGACCAAGAGATGGCTGATGGAGAAGATACACCAACATCGAGGGCATAAACCAAATGTGGATAAGAGTAGTTCCCAATGGATGGCAATTCTTCAAGACACAAACAAAAAGGCATCTGCTATAGGTACATAATAAGAAAGTCCTGATTTTGCTTCAACTAACCTTAACATCTCTGGTATTTGTTAACACTCTCTAGGCCTTATTTCTTCATATTTAAAGCAAAAATTTAAAAATATGTGGTGTTGAAGCTCCCTTCCAGTTGTAAGCAGCTACAAACACATCTTTTTTTTTTTTATAACTGTTCTTTTTCTGTTATTACTGTGACTTTGGATAAACATGTCAAACTGAACCTAAGAGTCTATCTCAGCAACCTCCTAAAACATTAGTAAAATAATGAAGAATACAAAAAGGTCATAAGAAGTAAAAAACAACAGGTTTGGAAAGAAAAGTGAGAGATGCTAACAAAACTCTGGAAGCACTGGCCCAGGGTGGTGGTTCACGCCTGTAATCCTAGCACTCTGGGAGGCTGAGTTGGGAGGATTGCTTGAGCTCAGGAGTTTAAGACCAACCTAAGCAAGAGGGTAACCCTGTCTCTAATAAAAGAAAAATTAGCTGAGTATTGTGGCTTGTGCCCGTATTCCCAGCTAATCAGGAGGCTGAGGCAGGAAGATCATTTGAACCCAGGAGTTGAGGTGGCTGTGAGCTAGGCTGATGCTACAGCATTCTAGCTTGTACAAGAGAGTGAGACTCTGCCACAAAACAAAACAGAACCCTCTGGAACAGTGGTGCTCAACCTTCCTAATGGCACGACCCTTTAATACAGTTCCTCATGTTGTGGTGACCCCCAACCATAAAATTTTTTTCTTTGCTACTTCATAGTAATTTTGCTATTGTTATGAATCATAATGTAAATATCTGATATGCAGGATGGTCTTAGGCAACCCTTGTGAAAGGGTCGTTTGACCCCCAAAGTGGTCACAATCCACAGGTTTAGAACTGCTGCTCTGGAAGGTGGAAAGCTGATGGTCAAATGGTAATTGATTTGAAAGAGCAGAAAACAAAATCTTTGCCCATAGAGGACAGCAAGGAGGTAGTTGATCTATCCATAGAAATTGCAGTAATGGACATGCTAGTTACCTCTAAAGAGGAGTATAGTAGAAACTTTAGAAGTTTCTAGAAGTAGTAGAAACTTTAGGAGTTTCTAAACCCTAAAGAAACTAAAAACACAAGCGTTGGCTGAAAGTCTTAATAACGATCAGTGAGAACCCCAAATCAGCCCCTGAAGATTCGATGCAGACATTTAACTCCCCATCTTTATGGGCTAGAAGACACAAGCGATCATCACTCTCTGGAGAAAATGAAGTAGAGAGTCTCTGGATCCAGACCCAGAGCAGGCTGGGGTGAGCCACCGTACGGAAACCAAGGTGACCTTCAGGAAAATCCTTCCCACCTACCGGCCTTTTCCCTTGGCTCCTAAAATGATGGAAACTATGTAGGTGACTGGAGGGGTATCATCTAAGAAATTTAACCCCACAAGAAAGATCTCTACTGCCCTTTCAGAGTGCCCTCGCAAAGTCACCAAATTTTGAATTCACCATTTGATAGTCTCCACCATGTTGAGAATGTCCAGTTTTTTAGTCTTCAATACAGTAGAAACTCTGTAAGTTGACTGCCTCTGTAAGGGACTGTAACCAACTGGTCAACATATGGAGGTGGTCAACATAAGGGACTAAGCCTACCGTACTGATATGCTCATGTGGTGCATGTCCAGTCAATGAAAATTAGGTCAGCTTGGGGTGGTCAATGTAGGGAGGTGGTCAGCCACTGTAGTATGAACAGATAGGATCTCAAGACATGCGGAAAAAGCCACCAACATGAACGCCAGAGATCAAAATAGCAAAAAGGAAAAAGGAAGTCCATTGTATGAAAATGATATACAAAGTAAGATAAAACATAAAAGAAAAACTACGATATTATTTTCAAGAGATAAAAAAGATGTTATATGGTAAGGCAATAAGAGAGAGAAAAATTAACGTTCACAGAATAAGAAATAACCATAGGAATTAATTAATATCATCAAAACAACACATTTCAATGTAAGAATTGTAAGTTAGAATTAGGAATTAGAAAAGGAGTGAAAAAAATCACAAAACAGAAAGTTGAAGAGACGAGTTGAGAAAATTAAGATCCATCTAAGAGATCAAGTGTCTATTAGCAAGCCATTATTAAGCTCAGGAAAAATAGAAATTTGTGCGAGAAAGAAAAGTAATCAGAAAACACCATGGCTCTGAAATAAATGATACTTATATAGTCATAATAAAATGTAAATATTAATTTAACAAAAATTGTAGTATAACTGCTTTTTTTTGTATATCAATGATATTGGAGGTGTAAAAATGTATTGTTTTCCATTTCCTTTTCTTTTATTACACATTCTTATTCATGCTTTTATTTTTATTGACATATCTACTTTTTATTATTTTGTATATGATCTTGATATAATGAAATCTGTACCATTCAATTATTATATAATGAAAATTTTGGTTTTGGTTTATCCTTAGTTTTCTAATTTTACTTCAGGCAATTTTTTAATGCATAGAATATTTACATTTGAGAATACCAAAATATTTAAATTTATCAAACTTTGTTTATTATTTTCTTATTTTCACATTGCTCAGAAGATTATTCTCTAAAATATGTCTACTATTTATTTTTAATATAATATTTATTTTTATTTCCTTCTTCAATTGTTATAGCCTTTGATTTCCACATAGGACTTTTAATACATTTACCTTCATAAATGATAGCTAGAAATTGAACTCTTTTTTTTTTTTCTGCAGTCAGATTTAACTTACTATCCCAGAATGATTTATGAAACAATCCAACCTTTCCTACCTTGGTTCAAAATGCCATTATTGTCATGTACTAAATTTTAAACTTTTAAGTTTCATAATTTTATAGATATATACTGATACAAAAAGTTTTATTCGTAGATAGATAGATGTATATAGATATAAAACATTTCCCCTTGGGTTAATTATTATAATTATGTATGGGATTTTTAAAAATTCAAGGTATTCTCTGATTGATTATTAGTACTAAATAGAAAAGCTGCTGGTATATTTATATTGATTTTATAATATACCATCTTGCAGAAATTATTATTTGTAATAATATTTAAATTGATTTAGCTATATATAATTATATAACTTCTAAATGGTTACAAATTCATCTCTTCTTTTTAATATTTATGCTTTTGATTTTGTTTCCATGTCTTGGTTAAAACCTTCAGAACAATGTTGAGGAGTAATGATATTAGACATTGGTTCTTTAATGAGATTGCCTTTGAAGAAGTGATGTGAACTTAAATGCCATCAAATACTTGGCAAGAAACAAAAAAGTGACACAGGCCAAGTGAAGAAAACAATTCAAGCCCTATGAAATACAGTCACTGCCACCTGGTCCCTGTGTAAAGAGGAAAGAGTAGAGTGCTGGTCACTAGTGAACCAGGGCCCACAGAGCTAGTCTGCCACTAGTTAGTTGTCATGTGGACTTAAGCTGACAGAAGAACCAAAAACTTGAAGTTCATATAAAACATTTTCATTTTTTTCTTCCTTTTTTTTGAAATTCTAGATTCATATGAAAGTGCAAACAATTAGGTTTGCATTTGTTAGGTAAAGTCCAAATTGCAGTTGAGCACTTCACCCGGAATGTGTGCCACATACCCCTACATTGTGCCCAGGCTTCAGGTTATACTATAAAGCTATAGTTATCAAAACAGCATGGTAATGGCACAGAAATAGAGACAGAAATCTATGGAATAGAATAGAGAACCTAGAGATGAAACCAACCACATATTGCCATCTGATCTTTGATAAACCAAACAAAAGCATATATGGGGGAAAAAATCCCTGTTTAACAAATGGCACAGGGAGAACTGGTTATCCACAAGACTAAAACTGGACCTACATCTCTCATCACTTACAAAAAACAACTCACACTGGATAAAAGATTCAAATTTAAGACATGAAACAATAAAAATTCTAAAAGAAAATGTGGGAAGAACTCTTGGCAATATCAGCATGGGAAAAGATTTTTTAAAATTTAATTTTATGTTTTATTGTTTCAAGTTCATTGAAGGTACTAAGAATTAGGTTACACAGTTTGCATTTGTTAGGTAAGATCCCTCTTATAATTGTGAAGAAGACCCATTGCCAATTGAAGCAACACCAAAAATAAATGAATGGACAGGATCCAGTTAAAAAGCTTTTGCATAGCTAAGGGCACAGCAACTAAAATGTTATGATTTTTTAATGCTGGCACCTACAGCAAATTAAAAACAAAATGACAAGCCAGTCAAAATAAACCTATCTGTAGGTCACATCTGGCCCTTGCTCGGCAAGCTTGTGACCTGTTGTCTGGACTGCAGTTACTCTAATGAGTACAATATTGGCTGTTGATTGCAAATAGATTTATTTTTCACATGGAGGAAGTATATTTTAATGTGCTCTTTACTAAGAAATTATATTAGGAATGGATGCTTTCCTGATTTCCAGGAGTGAATGTTTTATCAGTATTGAGATGATTACATACCTTTTCCATTTTCTCAGAAAATTGTGCTTTTATTGAAAATTTAGAATTTGTTAGTATAGGCTTATCTATATATAGTTTCTTTAATTCTCATTAATATTCTTAGTCTACCAGTGCTGCCGTAACAATATAACACAGATTGGGTAGCTTAAACAACAGAAATTTATTATTTACAGTTCTGGAGGCTGGAAGTTCAAGATCAAGGTGTTGGCAGGTGTTCTTTCTCCCGAAGTCTCTTTCTTTGGCTTATGTACGGCCATCTTTTTTCTCCTTGCTGTTGCTCACATGAGCTTTTCTCTGTGCACGTATGTTCCAAATGTTTTTTTCTCTTTGAAGGACTCCATTTGATTATATCATACCCTCTCCATTATGACCCTTAATTACCTCCTTAAACACCTCATCTTCAAATTACACTCACACTGAAAATTAGAGCTTAAACATATGAATTTTGAGAGGACACAATGTGGTCTATAACAGTTACCTCCCCTCCCACGAGAATTACCAGAGCTTTCTTCTTTTTTCTTTTTCCCAAAGATTGAGCTTTTGGTCCCACGGAGTCCCAAGCATCATTTCACTGGTTGGGTATTCCTGCATGGACTTTCAATTTCTACTTAGCAGAGCTGGTAAATAAGACTAAGAGCAGGTGGGTTAGACTGTACACATGAGTGAGAGAGTAACATTCTTTGGAGTCCAAGCATGGCACTCCTTTGAAGGAGGGTGATTTGGGGGAGTGAATTAGTCCCTCTCACAAATGGTTAAGAGCATAGACTCTGGAACCAGGATGCCTGAACTTAACACCAGATATCCCACTTACTAGCTGGTTGATTTTATATAAACTATTCTCCGTGCCTCAGTTTTCTCACCTGTAAAGTGGGCTCAAGATAGTACCCTATCACAAAGAGCCATTAGAGAGGATTAGATAAGTTAATATTTGTGAAGTGCTTAGAAGATTGCCTGGCACGTAGTAGTTGCTATAGAAGTGCTTGTAAATAATAAATTCTTATACATTGTGCGGGGATCATAGCACACAGGCACAAGGACACACTGGAGTGTAGAGGACCATTTATCAATAGTGTTACCACCCAGAAGTGCCTTAGAAGCTGGTGCTGAGATGTTGAATGCCCCGGATACTGAGGCCTGATGGATTCTGCACTGCTTTTCCCTGAGTCACTTGCAGATGGGTCTGGTCCTTTGAACTATATGAATCTCGTTTATTTGTAGACAATTTTGATAGTGAGGACATAATTTCTAGTTTAAGGCAGATTTAATTTGTACTCCAACCTGGCATATTATTTTTATGCAAAGTTAAATATATCAAGTCTTTACATATTTGATTTTTAGAAATTATTCTCCCTTCTCCTGCAAGTTATTTGCCTTTTATGATTTTGTGATATTTAAATACATTTTTAATATTTATGTAGTTAAACCTTTCAGGTTTTTATTTTGTAATTTCTTTCCTTTTGGGCTTTATAATGCCATAGCTATTTTATTTTTTTATATTTTTATTTTTTTGCAAATATAAAAAAATCCTTTTATTATGGAAAATTTTAAACATGTGATGACACAGCACAAGGAACCCTCATGTATCCATTGTTTAATTTCCTCTATAATCAATTTGTGGCCATTTTGTTTCTTCTATATCCTGCTGATTTCTTTTTTTTTAAATAATTTTATTAAATCATAATTGTGTACATTGGTGCAATCATAGGGCACAATGTGCTTCATATACAATCAGAAATATTTTGTTCGTACTGTTACAGATAGCCTTCATGGCATTTTCTTGATCACTATATAAAGACATTGATACTCTACCTTTAACAAGTTTCACCAGTACCCTGCTAAGATGCACCGTAGGTGTGAAAGGGAGGGGAGGGGAGGGGGGAGGATGGGTGGAGGGAGGGCACATATCTTATTTTGAAGTAAAAAACAAGACGGGAACAAATACAATTCACACCAGGGCATGTGGCCCTGGGCGGTAGTTTGAGTACGCCTGGGCTAAAGAGATATTTGGAATTGGAAGGATTAGCTCTTTCTCCCACTAACAATATATGTGTGTTGATAAATGAAATTTATCTATGGTATTATGTTCATGGTTATCCAAGTCACATGAGGAACAATTTCATAGAATTCAGAGGATTCTAAGTACTTTCAGGATTACTACGATAATATTGATTGCTAATTGTTTTATCTCTAATGTTATTTGCAGAATATCAGAAAAATTTAGCAGACAGACCACTCGCTTCAGCATTTAACTAGATTGCATTTTGACCACGTTACGACTGCCTTATATTACGGCCTGGGAAAAGAACGTCCCCCATCTTTGAGCCTTGGCTCGGAGCTGAACGTATTTTCATCAGGAGCCATCCCAACTCCAAGGTTGGTAACACGGGCGCCGAGTGTAATGTCCACAAAACCTTCAGTACTGTGCTCCACTCTGCAGGGAGTGTTCTCTGACTTCTCTCTCCGAAGATGATTAATGGGTGTGAGTTCTGTTTGTCCTTCAGCTGGGCTATGGAAGGACGTGTTCTGCAGTTTCTTGTTGGGTGAGACATAAGAAAGCTTAGAAATAGATTCTAAAAATACGAATGATGTATGGAGCCATTAAAATGTACATGGAACATTCCAGGCTTGACTATTGGTACTAAAAATAAAAACATATTTAAGGGAAGGAAATGGTAATTGTGGCTGTAACTGAACGTGTCTCATGCATCATTTATATCGGATACATACATGTCTTTCACGGGGTTATTCACAACTCATTTCATAAACGTAACTATGAAAGTTTGGGGACAGATACTCCGGGGATTGTTTTGAAGCAGAAATGATAACAGGTTATTTAAAGAACTGAAAAATTAAAGTTAGCTAAATGAGTGCTGTTTACATGATTATCATAATCGCTACCCATCTAAGTATTTATGATGTGTAACCACTGAGGTTACACCAATAAAGAAAATAGAAAAAATAAAATAAAATCACTAAACCAAGTTCATGGAGATCAATAGATTTCACTGAGTCATTATTAGGCTCTGTCTCAGAGACCAAGCTGAGAGACAGGGAACAATAGATATTTAGAGATGGATCAAAACCAGAGAAAAATGCATTCAGGACAAACATTTAGTAGGGAAATGGAGGACACAGCTAGCATTTCAAGGAGCAAGAAGGCAGAGATGCAGAAAGCTCTAACAACCACCTGGAGACTCAGAGGGAAATAAACGGAGAAGGAGCTGAAAGGCCGGGGACAATGTGAATTTAAAAGCAAAAACTAAAACAAAATGATGACGATGTTCCCACACTGACTCATCACTGAAATGGTTCTGTACATTCCAAGCAAAACCTCTTCTTCTGCAGTGTCAGAAAACTTATTTAAATATTTCTCCAATAGGTGTTGGAGTTATATATGCATTAAATATCATTGATAATGGTGACAGGTCGCACTCGTATCAAGCCACATTTCAGGTGTATATCAATTTTTCACAGTTCATTGATAAAAATTAAGCCAAAAACACACATTGGAGTTATTTCAGTTAAAATAAAATAGAGTGTCAGTGGAGTCTGTGGCTCAAAGGAGTAGGACGCTGGTCTCATATGCTGGAGGTGGTGGGTTCAAACTCAGCCCTGGCCAAAACTGCCAATAAATAAATAAATAAATAAATAAATAAATAACAAAATAGAGTGTCATGGGTCTTTCATCTATATCACATCTCCCAGCTGATAACGCCACTGGTTTTCATTTTACCCACATGTGTATTTATATATATATATGTTCACATGTGTGTACAGTATTTACTGAACACCTTTATGAATGAAGCACAGGGGATAGAATTTATTGTAAATGAATTTGATCATTAAAGAAATCTATTCTTAGTTTCATTTTATAAGAAAGAAATAATGACAGCATTTTATTCAAGACGCTAAAGCTTGCCCAAAGCACATTTCTATTTAAATGATTCTTAAATATAGAAGAATTACTTTTAAATAGGTAATAATAATTATCTTACGTGAATTTATTTTTTTTCTGTGTTTTTAAAGGTGTCCTAAGGTAAAGCTTTTGGTACCCAGTTCTCACTCATTTTTCTTCAATCCCTTTTTTTATTTTTTAGACATTCTTAAATTTAGATACTGCTGAATTATCACAGACATTCATAACGATGTCTAAAGCATACACAGGTTATAGGGACCTTTTCCACGCATTGACATGATTTCAAAGTTAACCCCGTAAGGATTTGGACAAAAGCACTTTTAAACTGAATTCCGCAGCTGTCACGGCCCCAGTGGGTGGCGGACTGTTCCCTGTCCCTCTGTCCCTCTGAGGGTCAATGAAGTCATTTGTTTCAGGAGGAGTTCCTGTGATTCTTTTTCCCAACTGCAACCTCTATTTTCTCTGTAGTTCGTCCATAAAACAGAATTTTCATGGAGATTTTATAAGCTCCTTATATTTAGTAAATATCAGCCATCAGGCACATTGGGCGGCTTGGCTGTCCCAGTCTGGGGAGCAGGTGAAAACCCTTACCTGTCCTGAGTGTGATATATGCATTAAATACCTTCCAGAAAACAATGCCGCCAGCAATTTCTGTGGCTTTTAGACTGACTTCATTCAATATCATAGCTGCAAAACAACAGTTTTCTACTTATTTTTCAATCACTAGCAGTTTTCTTTCACATGGCTGATTTTTGACAGAATGAAATGTCTCGATCACTGAAAAGGTACATGTTCATGTGAGGACATTGGTTTTAAAATTTCTTACATATATTTATGAAAATAAAAGTCCTGACGGCTGCAGCACTAGTGCTTTATAAGCATTTTACCTAATTCCATAAACGATCGAGGAGATAATACCCAAATTTAATTTCTCATTCACAGAAAAATACTGACAGTTAAGAGAAAAGTTGATTTCTCTGACTGTGAAATGCAGAGCAAGGATGAAGTATTATAATTTATTAAATCCCAGAACCTACAGCTCGAAGTTTTGAATCAAATGGATTATTTCTATTCAATAATACATTGAATCAAATGTATTATTTCTATTACTTCCCCAACCGTCAGAGAACGTAAAATGACCACTTGGTTGTAGCTACAGGTTCATATCCGTCTCTACAAATAAAGACTCTCTGATGGAAAATTCAGGCATTTATCCAGAGACCCATTGTGTATTACTATGGACTATTTTCTATTAATAGTTTAGTAGCAGTTTTAATCGTTTAGACTATTTCCAAGTTCTGTACACATAGCCACTGTTCTGTATCTGGGGTTAATTTTACTCCATAGGAAAAGGATGAATATTTTCCCTTATCTGCATTGTTCTGAGACATTTTCAAAGAATTTTATTCTGAAAATTTTAATGTGTTCCACTGAGGACACAAATAGTGAAACCATTACATGGAAATGTTTGTCACTGTCGTGATAAGCACCTGACTGCTTACTTTCCCACTGCCTGGCCTTACTTTTGGAGGGGGGAAAGGAGCCGTTGGTTTTCTGCTGATATCAAATCACTTCAGTTTTCTGTTTGTCTCTAAGTGCAGAACTGCGTGTTGAGTTGCTGAAGTTGAGAAAAGACAAAGGTACAATTCCTAGATTAGCCCTGAGTCTTTATGTTCAAGTAAGTCTCCTACACAAATTCTCCTGTCTGCATTGGCTCCGAGAGCGTTCTGGGGACACAGGACAGAGATGGAAACTTCCAGTGATGAGGAAAAGTATTTCTGCGTCCAGTGCTGTGCTTTGATTTGGGTCAACAGGCCTCATGTTGAGAGTTCAAGCAAGCTTGTGAGGGTTTTCTGTCCACCTAGGGAGACTCTTTAAATCCCTAACCCATAAACTCTTGTAGGAATAAAACTCTTATGTGTGGCAGCCCACATAGCCTATGGCTAGGAGGAGTGAGAGTTATAAGAAACACCTGTATAGCTCAATAATGGAACCCTTGGGTGGAAAGGGCAGCATGAGAGCTCCCGAGATGAGAGCAGTGGGGAATTGGCAGTCTCTATACCTGTGCTGTTGAGAGGCACGAGATCAGCCTTCTGTTAGGCTGGAGGAGAAGGCAGTCGGGAGTATGCGCATTCTATCACAGACCCGCTTACTCTGACTGTCTCCTCTCCTGCCTGCAGAACGCCAGCACGGCGTCTCTCTGCTGAAGATCACCAAGCTCTGCTAAAGACTAGGATCTATCTCTCTAAGAAGGCTGTTTTACTCTCTCTAAGACTCTCTCTCTCTCTTCAGCTAAAGCAGACAACCCTCAGGCACCTAAGAGAAACTGAACCTGAGCAAGGGAACTTAGCGGTCTGCGTCGGGAACCTGGTTAAGCCACCCCAGACCTGGCCAGTCCAGGGCCCTGACAAGTGGTGTCAGAAGTGACATGTGACACTTATATGAAGGGAATTTCACACCAAATAAATTCCATTAGTAAAACTAAGGCATTATTGGTACTCCTTAAACACAGGAATTCAAACTGTTTCTTTCCAAGAAGATTCTGAAGATTAGAAATGCTGAACAAAGCATCTCCTCAGCACCCACCATGACATTGTTAAGAGACAAAAAGCACACATGTAAAAAAAGAAAAAAATAGCAGTTAGTTCCCCTGTTAGTAAAAACACATGAGTTTTTAAAAACATTCCTCGTCCGGGAAGGGGAAGACTTCTCCAATCCTTTATTCACAACAGCATCCCGGCTGGAGTGTCACAGGCTTTCTTGGGAGGTCTGCCCGAGGAACGACAGAACACCAGTGCTGTTCTAAGGGACGGTCGCACGGCTGTCCTGTGTAGTGACCCTCGTCCCTCTGTCCAGATCCGTCGTTCACAAGCATAGGCGTCAGCGTCATTCTGAGCAGGTGGGCTGAGCGCAGTGTGCCGACTCACACGAGTCTCAGCTGGCAGGTGTGCTTCTGAATTTCGGCCTTTCAACGCAGTCCGCTGACCACATGGTCACTTTCTAGTCCCTCACAAGAATATAAAGGCATTGACTGAGTAAAAACAGGAATGTGGGAGCAACGGGGGCTTTATGCCACTGAGATTAAGACACCTGTATTGATGTAACCTCTTCCAATGCCGACCCTCCCCCAGGTCCACGCACCTCCATTAGACTAAAAGCCAAACACACTTATTGATCTGTGGTGTGGAAACCACAGGGGGAACTAAACCACAAAAGGTTGCAGGGGAACCATTCTAGGAAAGACTTTTAAGGAAAATTGATACACCAGAAAATTACAGATAAGCATAAGCGTCTAGAAAGAATTGCTTTGCTGTGCTGTATAGATTTCTCTGGAGTCCCACAGGTGTTTAAAATTATGAGAGATTCCAGGGGACCTTCCACTATGATGATATTCAGAATTAGCCTAACTGATACACACGGTCTACTACCCCTGATGGTCAGAAAAACACCACAGATCTTAATTCTTTGGATTATTTGGGATTTTAAGTCAAGTTTGAAGGTCACTGGCCATCATTCCCTGAAAGATTTAAACTTGCTTGGCATTAAATTTATTCCACAGCCATAATGAGGTGGCATTTCTCCAGTGTGACCCACATAAAATTGAGGATTCATAATTTCATTTTTGTGGTTTTAATGATAATTTAAGAAAATTAGTGTGATTCAGTTCTAAATTCCCTATCACCGAGGAGCATTCCCATCTGCATTTGTATTTGGGGATATTATTGATATTAAGTAATCAGAGTTTAGTTTTTTTTTTTTAACAAGTGAACAGCTTATTAAGAATTAAACAAAGATATGATGTGATACAGTACAAGCAAGACACTCAAGATAGGTATAATAGTACTACTCACACAAAAACTTAAATTTCACCTCAAAAAAAAATCACAAGACAAAAGAGAAAGCAATTTTCTTTTCTTTTCTTTCTTTCTTTTTTTTTTTTTTGAGACAGAGTCTCACTCTGTCACCCTTG
>CAUYON010033958.1:0-11621 GCA_963573935.1 Arctocebus calabarensis
CAAGAAGTTGCAGCCCTCAAAGATCTGAGAAATACAGTAGAATCCCTCAGTAACAGAATGGAGCAAGCAGAAAAAAGGATTTCTGACATGGAAGACAAAGCTTTTGAACACTCCCAAACTTCCAAAGAGGAAGAGAAATGAAAGGCAAAAATGGATCATTCTCTCAGACAACTCTGGGATAACTCGAAGAAAACCAATATTCACCTTATAGGGATACCTGAAAATGATGAAGTGGCATCACAAGGCCCAGAGTCTCTTCTTTATGAGATTATGAAAGAGAACTTTCCAAACATGCCAAGAGATTCTGAAATTCAGATAGCAGATAGTTTCAGAACCCCAGCACAACTAAACCCAAATAAGACATCCCCCAGGCACATCATAATTAACTTCACTAAAGTTAATATGAAGGAGAACATTCTGAAAGCAGCCAGACGTAGGAAATCCATTACCTACAAGGGGAAGAATATTAGAATAACTGCAAATCTCTCTGGTCAAACCTTTCAAGCTAGAAGAGAATGGTCATTGACTTTTAATCTCCTAAAACAAAGAACTTTCAACCCAGGACCCTGTGCCCAACTAAACTGAGTTTCATTTATGATGGAGAAATTAAATACTTTAATGACATCCACATGTTGAAGAAATTTGCTATAACCAAACCAGCTTTCTAGGATATTCTCAGACCTATCCTCCATAATAACCAGCGTAATCCTCCACCACAAAAGTAAACTCACAGAATTTACTGTGAGTAAATTCAGAAACATGAGTTCAGAAACATTTTATTTAATTTCAACTTCCACAGTTATGAAAGGATTAAAAATGTCCACTGGACTTTCTAAAGATTTATCATTTTTTTCAATGTGAATGGTTTAAATTGTCCTCTAAAGAGGCATACGTTGGCTGACTGGATACAAAAATTCGGGCCAGATATCTGCTGCATACAAGAATCTCATCTTACCTTAAAAGATAAATTTAGCCTCAAGGTGAAGGGATGTTCATCTATATTCCAAGTAAATGGAAAGCAGAAAAAAGCAAGTGTTGCAATCTTATTCGCAGATACAATAGGCTTTAAACCAACCAAAGTAAGGAAGGATAAAGACGGACATTTCATATTTGTTAAAGGTACTACTTAATATAATGAGATTCCAATTATTAATATTTATGCACCCAACCAGAATGCACCTCAATTTATAAGAAAAACTCTAATGGACATGAGTAACGTGATTTCTTCCAGCTCCATAGTAGTTGAAGATTTTGATACTCCTTTAGAAGTGTTGGATAGATCCTCCCAAAAGAAGCTAAATAAAGAAATTTTAGATTGAAGCTTAACCATTCAACAACTGGATTTAACAGACATCTGCAGAACATTTCATCCTAATAAAATTGAATACATGTTCTCATTAGCTCATGGAACCTACTCCAAAATTGATCACATCTTACGTCACAAGGCTAACCTCAACAAATTTGAAAGAATAGAAATTATTCCTTGCATCTTTTCTGACCATCATGGAATAAAAGTTGAACTTAATAACAACAGGAATCTGCATACTCATACAAAAACTTGGAAGCTAAATAACCTTATGCTGAAGGATAGGTGGGTCATAGATGAGATTAAGAAGGAAATTACCAAATTTTTGCAGCAAAATGACAATGAAGGCACGAATTATCAGAACCTCTGAAATACTGCAAAGGCAGTCCTAAGAGGGAAATTTATAGCACTGCAAGCCTTCCTCAAGAAAACGGAAAGAGAGGAAGTTAACAACTTAATAGGACATCTTAAGCAACTGGAGAAGGAAGAACATTCCAACCCCAAACCCAGCAAAAGAAAAGAAATAACCAGAATTAGAGCAGAATTAAATGAAATTGAAAACAAAAGAATTATACAACAGATCAATAAATCAAAAAGTTGTTTTTTTTAAAAGGTCAATAAAATAGATGAACCTTTGGCTAAACTAATCAGGAAAAAAAAAGAGTAAAATCTGTAATTTCCTCAGTCAGAAATGGTAAAGATGAAATGACAACAGACCCCTCAGAAATTCAAAACATCCGTAATGAATATTACAATAAACTTTACTCTCAGATATATGAAAATCTGAAGGAAATTGACCAATATTTGGAAGCACACCACTTACCAAGACTTAGCCAGAACGTACCGGAAATGTTGAACAGTCCTATATCAAGTTCTGAAGTAGCATCAACTATAAAAAATCTCCCTAAAAATAAAAGCCCAGGACCAGATGGCTTCACGTCAGAATTCTACCAAACCTTTAAGGAAGAACTAGTACCTATATTACTAATCCTCTTCCAAAATATAGAAAAAGAAGGAATTCTACCCAACACTTTCTATGAAGCAAACATCACCTTGATCCCTAAACCAGGAAGAGACCCAACAAGAAAAGAAAACAATAGACCAATATCACTAATGAATATTGACGCAAAAATATTTAACAAGATACTAACAAACAGAATCCAACAACACATCAAACAAATATATACCATGACCAAGTGGGCTTTATCCTAGCATCTCAAGGCTGGTTTAATATACATAAATCTATAAATGTAATTCAGCACATAAACAAATTAAAAAATAAAGACCATATGATTGAATCAAATGATGCAGAAAAAGCTTTTGATAATGTCCAGCATCCTTTTATGATCAGAACACTTAAAAAAATTGGTATAGAAGGGACATTTCTCATACTGATAGAGGTCATCGATAGCAAACCCACATCCAATATCTTATTGAATGGAGTTAAATTGAAACCATTTCCACTTAGATCATGAACCAGGCAAGGTTGCCCGTTGTCTCCTCTGCTCTTCAACTTTGTAATGGAAGTTTTAGCCATTGCAATCAGGGAAGAAAAGGCGATCAATGGTATCCACATAGGGTCAGAAGAGATCAAGCTTTCATTCTTCACAGATGATATGATTGTATATCTGGAAAACACTAGGGATTCTACTACAAAACTTTTAGAAGTGATCAAGGAATACAGCAATGTCTCAGGCTACAAAATCAACACCCATAAATCTGTAGCCTTTATCTATACCAACAATAGCCAAGCTGAAAAAACAGTCAAGTACTCTATTCCTTTCACAGTAGTGCCAAAGAAGATGAAATATTTGGGAGTTTACCTAACAAAGGATGTGAAAGATCTCTATAAATAGAGAACTATGAAACTTTAAGAAAAGAAATAGCTGAAAATGTTAACAAATGGAAAACATATACCATGCTCATGGCTGGGAAGAATCAACATTGTTAAAATGTCTATACTACCCAAAGCAATATATAATTTTAATGCAATTCCTATCAAAGCTCCATTGTCATCTTTTAAAGATCTTGAAAAAATAATACTTCATTTTATATGGAATCAGAAAAAACCTTGAATAGCCAAGACATTACTCAGAAATAAAAACAAAGCAGGAGGAATCATGCTACCAGACCTGAGACTGTACTATAAATCGATAGTGATCAAAGCATGGTACTGGCCCCAAAACAGAGAGATATATGTGTGGAACAGAATAGAGAACCAAGAGATGAATCCAGCTAGTTACTGTTACTTGATCTTTGACAAGCCAATTGAAAACATTCAGTGGGGAAAAGACTCCCTATTTAACAAATGGTGCTGGGGAACTGGCTGGCAACGTGTAGAAGACCGAAACTGGACCCACACCTCTCACCATTAACTAAGGTAGACTCTCACTGGATTAAAGATTTAAACTTAAGACACGAAACTATCAAAATATTAGAAGAAAGTGCAGGGAAAACTCTTGAAGGAATCGGCTTGGATGAATATTTTATGAGGAGGACTCCCCAGGCAATTGAAGCAGTATCAAAAATACAACATTGGGACCTGATCAAACTAAAAAGCTTCTGTACAGCTAAAAACATAGTATGCATAGCAAGCAGACAACTCTCAGAATGAGAGAAAATATTTGCAGGTTGTGCGTCTGATGAAGGTTTAATTACCAGAATCCACAGAGAACTCAAACGTATTAGAAAGAAAAGAACAAATGATCCCATCTCAGGGTCGGCAAAGGACTTGAAGAGAAACTTCTTTCCAGAAGATAGGCACTCGGCCTACAGACACATGAAAAAATGCTCACCATCCTTAATGCAAATTAAAACGACTTTGAGATACCACCTAACTCTAGTAAGATTTGCTCACATGACAAAATCCCAAAACCAGAGATGTTGGCTTGGATGTGGAGAAAAGGGAACACTTCTACACTGCTGGTGGGAATGCACACTAATACTTTCCTTTTGGAAGGATGTTTGGAGAGTACTTAGAGATCTAAAAATAGACCTGCCATTCAATCCTATAATTCCTTTAGTAGGTATATACCCAGAAGACCAAAAATCACATTATAACAAAGACATCTGTATCAAAATGTTTATTGCAACCCAATTCATAATTGCTAAGTCATGGAAGAAGCCCAATTGTCCATCGACCCACAAATGGATGAATAAATTGTGGTACATGTATACCATGGAATACTATGCAGCCTTAAAAAGATGGAATCTTTACCGCTTTCATGTTTACATGGATGGAGCTGGAGCATATTCTTCTTAGCAAAGTATTTCAAGAATGGAAAAATAAGTATCCAATGTACTCAGCCCTACTATGAAGCTAATTTATAGGTTTCATATGAAAGCTATAACCCAACTATAGCACAAGAATATGGGGAAATGGGCAAGGGAGGAGAGGGGAGGGGGGAGGTTGAGGTGAAGGGAGGGTAATTGGTGGGACCACACCTACGGTGCATCTTAGAAGGGTATAGGCAAAACTTAGTAAATGCAGAATACAAATGTCTTCATGCAATAACTAAGAAAATGTCATGAAGGCTATGTTAAACAGTTTGATGAAAACATTTCAGATTCTATATGAAACGAGCACATTGTACCCCTTGATTGCACTAATGTACGTAGCTATGATTTAATAATAAATAAATAAATCACCTATAATGAGAGAAAAAATTAAAAAAGAAATCATTCTCTATGACAAATAGCTCATGCTTTATTCCAACTCCCTAGCTCCTATACATAGGCGGCTGAAGAGTGGAACAATTGCTTAACTAGATAAACTTAGGATGAACAAGACAAACAAACAAAAAAGGTATTTAATGTGGTAATATGAAACCTACCCCCTTAAGAAATTTTCAAGTGTACAATATTGTGTCATTAAACCATAGTTAACACCAAACACTATGTTGTATAGCAGATATGTAGAATTTATTCATCTTTTGTGACTGAAACTTTATATCTGTTGACAAGCAACTCTATTTATTTATTTATTTAGAAGAGCAACTCTTCATCACTCCCTTTCCAGGCCCTAGAAACCATTGTATTTTCTGCTTCTATGAATTTAATTATTTTAAATACTTGATATGTGTGAATCATATGGTATTTGTCCTTCTATAACTGACTTATTTCACTTTGCATAAGGTCATCAAGGTTTATCCATGTTGTTATATGGCAGGATTTACTTCATTTTTAAAGGTGAAAATGTACCATTGTATATATGTACCACATTTTTTTTTTTTTAGCCAGTCATCTGCTAACGAATTTAAGTTATTTCCATATTTAGGCTGTTGTGAATAATGCTGCCACGCACATGAGAGTACAAAGTTAAGTGTTTATTGGGGAATACAAGATGAGTAAGATACTTTTCTGGCTTTGGGGAAATTTGCACCAAGTAACTGAAGTACCTTTATGTAATGTCAACCATTCAAGAGTATATATTCAGTCATTTCAGTGAACACTCTATGAGGGCCAGGACTCTTTTTTGTTGTTGTTAACCTCCCATTTTACTGCAATATTATTGATGTATAAGAAGCTATTCATATTTATTATATGCAACTTGATAAATTTGGAGATAAGTATATACTCATGAAACCATCACAAAAATCTATGCCATAACATATTCATCACCTTCAAAAGTTTTCTATTTCCTTAATTATTTACCATTATTATTATTATTATTATTTGTGATGAGAACACTTAATACATTTAAGAAGATATTTAGGGTTTACAGTTATTATCTACTGAATGGTTGGTCAAAATGTTGCCATTATTGGAACATTCAATTCCATATTTTATTTATTTCTGTATCTATTTTATAAGTGAAGTAAGCCAAAATCTGTCATTATCTGACTATGAAATAAAAATGAATAGATTAGGCAGATTTCTCCCTGTTTTTTTTTTTTCTTCAAAATAACCTAAGTAACATGAGGGCTGTCTGTTCCTTGACAGTATGGTAAACTCATGTGCAAAACTATCTGTCTCTAAGAACTGCTAAATTTCAGTTGAGGTTAATGACAATGCAGGTGTATTTTTTCCCATCCAAGTTACTATAACTCTTGAATTCTATTCATGGATACCTTTAGGTATGAATTTAACTTTTAGGATTTTTTTTATTTTTTGTTTTTTGAGATTGAGTCTCACTCTGTTGCCTTGGGATCATAGTAGCTCACAGCAACTGCAAACTTATGAGTTCAAGTGATCCTCTTGCCTCGGCCTCTTTAATAGCTGGAACTACAGCCACCATGCTAGGTTCTTTTTTCTTTTCTTTTTTCTTTCTTTTTTTTTTTTTTAGTGGGGATGGGGTGTCACTCTTGGTCAGTCTGGTATAGAACTTCTGACCTCAAGCAATTCATTTGCCTTGCCTTGGTCCCCATAGTGCTAATATTACAGGGTTTGGAACCACTGCTCTGGAGAATAAACTCTAGGAAAGGAATTGCTAAGTCATAGTTTGTTCACGTTCATATTTATCCACGTTTATAATTTTTGTTTTTTATTATATGGTTTTTTGTTCACTGATTTATCTTTACTTATTTCTAAAATTTGTACACTAAATGAAAATAAATGTATTAGAGTTTCCTTTGCACCATATTCTTGCCAATACTTAGTACTGACGATTTTTAAGTTATTGATGATCTAGTCTAGTCAGTTTGGAGAAGTATTCTGTAAGCCTCTTGACATTATGCATTATTTGATAGTTGGTGGAAAGTATATGGAATGGATATAGGAAACTCATTCTGCCTGAGATATTTCTACTTGATTTTGTCACAAGGGTAGAGTCATATAAATCTGCAGAAAGAAGCAGATGGGTGGAGCCCTTGTGAGCCCAACAGTGTACTAGTGAGGGTAGTAATTTCACATAAACTCTACATATTTTAAATTATTAGTACATGCCCAGGATAGGACTTTTAGGAGTCCTTTGTAAACACTGCTAAAGGAATCACATTTTTCCCATATAATCGAAGACCACTAGATGGTAGCATAGACTAACTTTTTCTTCTGTCTTTGTGCACACGTGTGTAAATGGAATTGTGGGATCAACCTTATCAGCTTGGATTCATACACTTATTGGGAATGAATTAGCTTTTATTTCACCATATTCTTGTCAATACTTGTGATATTATAATTTAATATTTGGCTATTTAACTATTTTGGTGAGTAGGAAATGTCTTATTTAAAGTTTTGGAAAGTTTTTTATTTCTCTGATTACTTGTGATGTGATTATCTTTTTTATTTTTATTGATACTGGGGTTCCTTTTAATTATATAATTTACCAATTTTTTGTTGAATTCTGAAATAAAAATAAAAACATATCCTGAACTGTAATCCTTTTTTGTATCTGTGTAAAATAAATGAGAAATAAATTCTCCCATGATGTCTAATATTTAAACTTTCTAAGGGGTGTCTTTTATCTAACAGAAATTTTAGTTTTAAGGTTTTGTTTGTCATTATTTACTCTTACTTTTTAGTTTTTTAGTTTAACAAATATTTTTCTGCCTTGTATGTCAAATATATTTTTCCACAGTTTCCTGTAGAAGTTTTAGAATTTGCTTTTTAGATATGGCTACTTAATCTTTCTTAATTTTACATGTAGCACAGTACGAGATTGAAATCTATTGTCATCTGTGTGAATTTTAGAATCAGCTTGACAATAATCAAAGACGTGTAAAAGTTCTCACTATTAGATGTTTTGCATTAAATTTAGAGAGGACGTGAGGATAATTTATTTTTGAATTTTCTTAACTATGCATAAAATATTGCTCCTTTTTAACTTAGATTTAATTTTCTGTTCTTTAATGAAGAGTTATAATTTTCATCATAAAGTACTTGTGCTCTTTTTATTAGTTTTATTTGTAGGCATTTGACGTATATGTTGCTTTGTGAACTAGATTTTTTAAAATACAATTTTTAACCAATTGTGATTAATATAAGATAAACTATTGATTTTTTCATACTGATCTTTAATTCATCAACCATTATTATTATTATTATTTTTTTGCAGTTTTTGGCTGGGCTGGGGTTGGGTTTGAACCCGCCACCTCCGGCATGGGATGGTGCCCTACTCTGTTGAGCCATAGGTGCCGCCCAGCAACCATTATTAATATAGATAATTTGTTTACAGCTGTCCTTCATTTTCTGTATAGATAAGCCTGGAATAATTTTATTTTTCCCTTTGTAATCATCACATATTTTATTTCTTATTTTTTTTAAAAACTGAACTCTAGTTCATTGTTAATAGGAAGGAATGTAACTAGGCATTTTAATCTCACTTTGAACATTAAAATGAGTATGTTTAATATTTCATAAACTATAAATTTGCTGAGAGTTTTATATAGGTATCATTTATCAAATTAAATAAGCTCCCTTCTTTTCTAGTTTGTTAAAATTGTTAAAAAATTATAAATTCATGTTGAATCTTATCAGTTGCCTTTTGCGTTTATTCAAATTGGCATGCCTTTTTTCTCCTTGCTTTCTGGCCGAAAGAGTAGTTAGTTTTGTAAATATACAACCAGTGTTTGATTATAAAATTATAAGCTCCCACATATTATATATTTTATATTTTAGTATATATTTTGTTATGTATTTATATTATTGAATTTTATGAATTATATAATCCAAATCCTTTATTTCATATATCCTTACCTGCCAGTTTAATACATACCCACTTTTTAGATTTGTATCTTACAGTTATAAAGATCTCCTTCTTTATTTTGAAGATGTATTTTATATAAATAAAGTAAAAATTGTTCTTTCTTTCTAATCTTTCCGCTATGATGATTTTTGCATCAAGGCCTATTTTATCTATTCTAAGCAATAAATTTCTTTTGGTTGGTGTTTGTCTGGTATGTCTCTCCCTTTTTCAAGTTTTAGCTTTTTTTTTTTTTTTTGTGAAAAGGATATGGCTGAATTAAACAAATTCAGTCTGAAAATACTTGTCTTTTAACTAGTATGTTTAACTCAGTTATGTCTATTATGATAAATACTGTGCTTGAATATATTTTATTTTTCTCATTTATGTTCTTTTTATTTGATTATTTACTTTCAATTCTTCTTTATAATAGATTGGTGAAGTTTTCTTTATTTCCTTGACTTTTTTGAAACTTAGATACCTTACATGGTATTCTGATGGGTTTCTGTTAACCCTTATTTTTTAAAGATGCATACTCAACATATCAAACCATAACTAATATCATAAAAAAGTCTAAATCTGCCTAATATCATAGTAGTCTTCCTGATCAATCAGAATCTTTGATTGGTATAACAGTTATCTTTGATTAACAACCCCTCTTAGGATCTTTTATGCATTTAGTTTTAGAATTTTATTTTATAACTCTACTTTTTTTTTTTTTAGAGACAGAGTCTCACTTCGCTGTGGTGTCACCACAGTGCCGTGGTGTCACACAGCTCACAGCAAGCTCCACCTCTTGGGCTTAGGCAATCCTCTTGCCTTAGCCTCCCAAATAGCTGGGACTGCAGGCACCCGCCACAATGCCTAGCTATTTTTTTGTTTTGCAGTATAACTCTACTTTTAAATGCCAAAATGTATTGCTATTTAAAAATCAAGGCAATGATGATATAGATTATTCATGTACTTATTAATTCTTTGTTAACTATTTCTTCTTTTTTCTTTATACAATCTTTCTGTCTAGGTTGATTTTTTTTCTTCCTTAGGTACATTATTTAAATGTTCATTCAGCAGGCTCTAGGAGTGATAATGTTTCTTATTCTTTGTCTGAATAAGCTATTTGCCTGGTTTACAGTTTACAATTATTTTACTTCAGCAATTTGAAGATACTGTTCCATTGTCATCTGACTTCTATTTTTTATGACATTTTTAATTTATTCAAAGATGAATAAGGCAAACCAAATCTTGTTAACATTTAATAATATTGTTTATTATTAAAAGAAAGTTATGTTTTTAAAAAAATGTTATTAAATACTCTTTGTATTATATATTATGACTTCTTTTTAGGCCAACTTTCATGATTCATTATCGGTATTATTTTTACAAACATATTTTGCTTTGTTATAAATATTAGTTCTCATTTATCTAATAGAAATTTAAAATTCTTTATGTATGTTTTAAAATTTGGAATGTAAGTGTTCCTGTCAAAACATAACGTAAACTTTAGATTCTACAACACACACAAAGGAAAAGCAGGAAGAGGTCTTTTGCAGCAACTACACATAGAATAGTCTAGGGTTTATCACTATGCTCTTGTAAAAGGTAAGTCAAAGAAAACTCTTTATATTATGTTTTAAAAAGTGAAAGTAGATGTTATCAGACGATAATATACATCTTAAAGATAATATAATTCAACGTACACTACACTCATATTTATCTACTTAGAACTTAAGCTTTCATCATTGCATTTAAACACAGATGGTTAGACAAGGTGATCAAATTCTCTCCCTTAGCCTGATGCTAACAGTTTGTCTTCTTTCTTTTAGGTGATTATTTTGTCATTTGTCTTATTTTCTGATACAATTTTTTTTGTCCTGTAGTACAGATATTCAACTAGTATACTGGTCTTTGGTTTGGATTAATAACTATTTGTAATGAGGACGTAAGTTCATTTTTAACAATGATTAATATATATTTTATTTGTCATTTAAGTACAGTCTTGTTGTTCTACTCTATCATAATTTCTCCTCACTCTCCTCCTAGTAGCCATCCATTTATTTTACTTTTTAAAATCCTTTGAAAGTTAAATTTTTTAGACTTAATGCCTAAAATTTATGTTTAAGAGTCCTCTCACTGATAGTAATAATATTTACTATATTGACCACTATCTTAATTTGTTCTGTAAGAAGTTAATAATAGATATTGTGTATACATATTCATACTTAGATCCCATAATCAATTGAATAATTATTATAGTTTAACTATGATTAATTTAGATAGTTTCTCATCAGTAGTGTCTCATAATTTAATTATTTTTATCTCACATTTGTGTAAGAATATGAGTAATGCAGACAAAGAAAGAGTTCTTGCTTTCATCCAGGTGATAATTTAGTTTCTTTGGGTTGAACTTCAGTCTTTTAGTTCTAATTTAGGTTATATGTTAAAGTAGGTACTGAGAAATATGAATATTAAGGTAATTGCCATGTAGATGCAGAGGAACAACATTATCAAAAGTATCCTCATGATCTAATGGATATTGAATGTGAAATGAATTCTGACAGAATAAATGTTATAGGATAATTAAGGTCTTTTTGCAAAGGTGTATGTAATCTGACATACTCTGGGGAATTAGTAGTTCCCTCAGAAGTAGCTAAAAACAGTTGAATGACTTTAGCAGAAAATATATCATGTGGAAGATTG
>CAUYON010033959.1:0-16201 GCA_963573935.1 Arctocebus calabarensis
AGAGCCTCAAGCTGTCACCCTGGATAGAGTGCTATGGCATCACAGCTCACAGCAACCTCCAATTCCTGGGCTCAAGGGAGTCTCCTGCCTCTGCCTCCCAAGTAGCTGGGACTACAGGCGCCCGCCACAACGCCTGGCCATTTTTTTTTTTTTGGTTGCAGCCGTCATTGTTGTTTGGCGGACCCAGGCTGGATTCGAACTGGATTCGAACCCGCCAGCTCAGGTGTACGTGGCTGGCGCCTTAGCCCGTTGAGCCACAGGCACCGAGCCAGCACTTTTTTTTAATTGCACAGTGAATGTGCCCTTTAGTAAACATATGTGTATCAGCTAAGTGTCCTTTCTCCTTAGAGAAGGAGGAAGGAGGGTGATACAGGCAAGAGACTGGATTGCTCTGTCCCTATGCTTCTGGGTTTGCTACCAGTATTGTCATTCCAAAGGTTTTTCTAGGTGGCAAACACAACAAGCATCCTTTGAGGCAGACCACCATACAGCTGTTCAGGAAGTCTAAGGGGCTTTGAATAACTAGTACTCACGTCCTCTTTCCAATGTTAAAAATAAACATGTTTGAGCTAGATCTGGTGGCGCATACCTGCAGTTCCAGTCACTCCAGAGGCTGAGGCTGGAGGATCACTGGAGCCCAGGAATTGGAGGCTGTAGTGAGCTGTGATGACACCATTGCCCTCATACCCAGGCAACAGAATGAGACCTTGTCTCAATAAATAAATAAATGAATATTCAGAGGTTAGAGACTATGACCCAAGCATTCTTCCTGTATCAGTTAGAAATTGCTCTATAGCAAGCCACCCACAAATTTAACGGCTTGAAATAATGGTCTGTTATTCCCCATAATTCCATGGGTTATCTGGTCTCACCTGGCTCCACTGAATTGCAGTTAGCACCGGGAGCAGGTGACTGGGACAAGGTGGCTTCCCCCACACAGCTGGCAGTTAGCCTGAGCTGTTGGCTGGGCTTCTCCTCCACATGGGGCATCATCCTTCATTAGGATAGACTGGGCTTCCGAGGCATGATAGTCTCAGGCTAACATGAGGGTAAGGGCAGAAGTGGCAGGGCCCCTGAGGCCTAGGCTGAGAGATGCACAATATCACTTCCACCACATTCTATTGGCCAAAGCAAGTCACATGGCCAAGGCCATATTTGGGAGGTCGAGAAGCCAACTTCATCTCAACGTGAAAGGAGCGATGAAGTCGTGTTTCAACATGGGCACACACACAGGCAGCAGAGATCACCGTCTTTTCAGTCAGGGCTGAGAAATCTCCCGTCAGGTCTTCACCTTCTAGGTTCCCTTTGTGACTCAGAGTAACTCCTCTCCCTCAGACTACCTGGCTCTTATCTCAGTGCCTGTCTCCCCAGGTGGCCTGGCTGCTGTGATCTACACGGATGCTCTGCAGACTCTGATCATGCTGATAGGATCACTCATCTTGATGGGCTACAGTAAGTGGGGTCCCAGGGTTACTTGGGTGGATGACAGTACCACTCTACTGAGTGCCACAGGCATAGTGCTGTTAGCCCAGCACTCTACCAAAGTGAGAGTCAGGCGACAAAATGAGACTCTGTCTCAAAAAAAAAAATTACCAATGCAAACATTGTTCAGATTATATTATCTTGCCAATGTAAACAAACAAACAAACTGATTAGAAAAAGTGTAAGTTTTTTAAAAATCTGATTACTTAGAAGTTTATTATTTTTATTTTAACTTTATTCAAATTAATATGAGGGTACAATATTCTTTTTTTCACTTTGTCACCCTGGGTAGAGTGCCGTGGCATCATAGCTCTCAGCAATCTCAAACTTCTGGGCTTAAATGATTCTCTTGCTTTAGCCTCCTGAGTAGCTGGGACTACAGGTGCCCAGCACAATGCCCAGCTATATTTTAGAGACGAGGTCTTGCTCTGGCTCAGTCTGGTCTTGAACCTGTGAGTTCAAGCAATCTACCTGCCTCGGGCCTCCTAAGTGCTGAGATTACAGGCATAAGCCACCTTACCCAGAGAGGGTACACTATTTAGGTTACATTGTTCTCACTTCCAGGGCAAAGTTCCATTTGTAGAAGAGCCCCTCCCCCAGGGGGTGTGTTATCCACCCTTACGATGTGCACATTAGGTGAGATCCCGCCTAATGCCCTCCCTCCTTCTGCAATATGTCCTCCCCTCCCCCCCCCCCCGTCCTGCTTTCCTCTACCTCCAAACTAGAGTATAATAGTGTTTTATTGTTCTTAGGTACATGTAATTGTTTATATATTTATTTCATATTAGTATGGAGTACATTGGATATTTATTTTTCCATTTTTGAGATACTTTACTAAGAAGAATGTATTTCAACTCCATCCAGGTAAATGTAAAACATGTAAAGTCTCTGTCTTTTTTTAATGGCTGCATAATATTCCATGGTATACACGTACCACAGTTTGTTGATCCATTCATGAGTTGATGGGCACTTAGGTTGCTTCCACGACTTGGCAATTATGAACTGAGCTGCAATAAACATTCTAGTGCAAATGGCTTTGTGGTAAAATGTTTTTTGTTATTCTGGGTAGATACATAGTAATGGGATTGCAGGTTCAAATGGAAGATCTACTTTTAGATCTTTGAGGATTCTTATATTTTTCTCCAAAAAGGCTGTATTAGTTTGCAATCCCACCAGCAGTGTAGATGTGTTCCCTTCTCTCCACATCCACACCAGCATCTGGTGGTTGGGGGCTTTGTGATGTGGGCTAATCTTGCTGGGGTTAGGTGCTATTTCAGAGTGGTTTTGACTTGCATTTCTCTGATGATTAAAGATGACGAGCATTTTTTTCATGTGTTTGTTGGCTATTCATCTGTCATCCCTGGAGAAGTTTCTGTTCAAATCTCTCACCCACTTATATAGAGGGTTGTTTATACTTTTCTTAATGTTTAATTTGAGTTCTCTGTAGATTCTAGTTATCAGGCCTTTGTCAGATTCATAACATGCAAAAATCTTCTCCCATTCTGAGAGCTGCCTGTTTACTTTGTTTGTGGTACTCTTAGCTGTACCAAAGTTTTTTAGCTTGATCAAGTCCCAGTTATTTATTTTTGGTGCTGCTGGAATTGCTAGGAGGGTCTTCCTCATAAAGTTTTTTCCCAGGCTAATATCATCAAGTGTTTTCCCTATACTCTCTTCTACAATTTTTATTGTTTTGTCTTTTAAATTTAATTTTTTTGTCCAACGAGAATCAATTTTTGTCAAAAGTGTAAGGTGCAGGTCCAGTTTCAGTCTTTTGCATGTGGATAACCAGTTCTCCCAGCACCATTTGTTAAATAAGGATTCTTTTCCCCATTGCATGTCTTTTTTTTTTTTTTAGAGACAGAGTCTCACTTTGTCACCCTTGGTAGAGTGTTGTGGCATCACAGCTCACAGCAACCTCCAGCTCCTGGGCTTAGGCGATTCTCTGGCCTCAGCCTTCTGAGTAGCTGGGACTATAGACACCTGTCACAATGTGCTATTTTTGTTGTTGTTGTTGCAGTTTGGCTGGGGCTGGGTTTGAACCTGCCACCCTCGGTATATGGGGCTGGCGTCCTACTCACTGAGCCACAGGCACCACCCCCATTGCATGTTTTTTTTAGGCTTATCAAATAATCAAAGAAGAGGGCGGTGCCTGTGGCTCATTGAGTAGGACGCCGGCCCCATATGCCGAAGGTGGTGGGTTCAAACCCAGCCTCGGCAAAACTGCAAAAACAGAAAAATATCTGGGCATTGTGGTGGGCACCTGTAGTGACAGCTACTCGGGAGGCTGAGGCAAGAGAATCCCCTCAGCCCAGGAGTTGGAGGTTGCTGTGAGCTGTGTGATGCCACGGCACCTACCAAGGGCAATAAAGTGAAACTCTGTCTCTACAAAAAAAAAAAAAAAAAAAAAGATTCAATGACGATATGTGACTGGATTCATCTCTAGATTCTCTATCCTATTCCATAGATTTATGTCTCTGTTTTTGTGCCAGTACCATGCTGTTTTATTCACTATAGCCTTGTAATATAACCTGAAGTCTGGCGACATGGTGCCTCCAGATTTGTTTTTATTTCTAAGACCTGTATTTGCTATTCAGGTTTTTTTTCTGGTTCCATATGACTTCAAGTACTATTTTTTAAAGATCTTTAAAGTATGACAGTGGTGCTTTGATGAGGATTGCATTAAATCTATGGATTGCTTTGGGTAGTATGGACATTTTAATGATGTTGATTCTTCCCGGCCATGAGCATGGTATGTTCTTCCATTTGTTAACATCTGCCAGTTCCTTTCTCAAAGTTTAATAATTCTCTTTGTAGAGATCTTTCACATCCTTTGTTAGATATATTCCCAGGTATTTCATCTTCTTTGGTACTATTGTAAAAGGAATAGAGTCTTTGGTCAGCTTGACAATTGTTGGTGTATATGAAGGCTACTGGTTTGTGGGTATTGATTTTGTAACCTGAGACCCTGTTATTTTCCTTGACATTTCTAAGAGCTTTGTAGTTGAGTTCCTGGGGTTTTCCAAGTGTAAGATCATGTCATCTATGAAGGGAGAGAGTTTGACCTCCTCTGTCCCCATTTGGATTCCTTTGGTCTCTTTCTGTTGCCTGATTGTGATGTCTAGGACTTTCAACACTGTGTTAAATAGCAGTAGAGACAGTGGGTATTCTGTCTGGTTCCAGATTTGAGCGGAATGTTTTCAGTTTTACTCTATTCAATATGATATTGCCTATGGGTTTGCTATAGACAGCCTGTATCAGCTTAAGGAATGTTTCTTCTAAGCCTATTTTCTCTTTTTTTTGGAGATAGAGTCTCACTATGTCACCCTTAGTAGAGGGATATGGTGTCACAGGTCACAGCAACCTCAAACTCTTGGGCTTAAGCAATTATCTTGCCTCAGCCTCCCAAGTAGCTGGGACTACAGGCATCCACCACAATGCTCGGCTACTTTTTGTTGCAGTTTGGTTGGGGCTTGGTTGGTATGGGGCCCCGTATATGGGGCAAGCACCCTACTCCTTGAGCCACAGGCACCACCCTAAGGGCTTAACAATTTTATTAATCTTTTTTTTTTTTTTGAGACAGAGCCTCAAGCTGACACCCTGGATAGAGTGCTGTGCCATCACAGCTCACAGCAACCTCCAATTCCTGGGCTCAAGCAAGTCTCTTGCCTCTGCTTCCCAAGTAGCTGGGACTATAGGCGCCCACCACAATGCCCGGCCATTTTTTGGTTGCAGCCATCATTGTTGTTTGGCAGGCCCAGGCTGGATTCGAACCCGCCAGCTCAGGTGTATGTGGCTGGCGCCTTAGCCCATTGAGCCACAGGTGCCGAGCCTTTATTAATCTTTTCAAAGAACCAACTTTTTGTTTCACAGATCTTCTAAATAATTCTTTTGTTTTTTAATTTTTTGTTGGTTTTTTTTTTTTGAGACAGAGTCTCACTATGTTGCCCTCGGTAGAGTGCCATAGCATCACAGCTTACAGCAACCTCCAACTCTTGGGCTTACGTGATTCTCTTGCCTCAGCCTCCCAAACAGCTGGGACTACAGGTGCCCACCATGACACCCAGCTACTTTATTGTTGTAGTTGTCATTGTTGTTTAGTAGGCCCAGGCCGGGTTCAAACCTGCCAGCCCTGCTGTATGTGGCCAGCGCCCTAACCACTGAGCTACAGATGCAGAGCCAATTCTTTTGTTTTCAATTTTATTTAGTTCTGCTCTAATTTTGGTTATTTCTTTTCTTCTGCTGATTTTGGGATTAAATTGTTCCTCTTTTTCCAGTTACTTGAGATGGCCATTATGTTGCTGACTTACTCTCTTTCTGTTTTCTTTTTTCTTTTTTTTTTGGAGACAGAGCCTCAAGCTGTCGCCCTGGGTAGAGTGCCGTGGCATCACAGCTCACAGCAACCTCCAATTCCTGGGCTTAAGTGATTCTCTTGCCTCAGCCTCCCAAGTAGCTGGGACTTCAGGCACCCACCACAACACCTGGCTATTTTTTGCTTGTAGTTATCATTGTTGTTTGGCGGGCCTGGCCTGGATTCGAACCCACCAGCTCTGATGTATGTGGCTGGAGCCCTAGTTCCTGAGCTGCAGATGCTAAGCCTCTTTCTGTTTTCTTGATGAAGGCATCTAATGCTATAAACTTCCCCCTAAGGACTGCCTTTGCAGGATCCCACAGGTTTTGATAGTCTGTGGCTTCATTATCGTTTTGTTCCAGAAATCTAATGATCTCCTTCTTGATCTCATCTATGACCCAGCTATCATTCAGTGTAAGATTAGTTTCTATGATTTTATTTGATACTTAGAAATTTAAAAGCCATCTCCTAAATAGCACTTGGGTCAAAGTAGAAATAAAACTGTAATTATAGACTATTTAGAAAAAACGATGAGAACATTACATTTCACACTTAATAGCTGAAATCAAAACTAAACTCCCATAAAAACCTTTGTATTCATAAATAGTAAATCCCAATTAAGTGAATCTGAAAAGAGAAAACAACGGAATGGGTTGGTCCAGTATCTATTGTATTTCTTTGACAAAAAAAGACATTCAGGCTGGGTGCCCATAGCTGCGTGGTGAGAGCACCAGCCTCATGCACCGGGAGTGGCCAGTTTGAACCCGGGCCTGCTAAACAAACAAAAACAAGCAAACAAAAAAACATGCAATATGGTGGCAAATCAAATCAAGGAAAAGAGAAAGAAACAGACGAATCAGGAAGGAGAAAAGGAATGTAGAAAAAACATTAAATTGTAAGATTATAACATATATAACTTTATGCTAATAAACATAAAAACTCATTTGCTTTCCTAGGAAAATGTAAATCACTAAATTTGACTCGAGGGAAAAAATAGGAAACCTTAATAGTCAAACTTCTAATGAAAAGACAACCTTTATTTAACACCAGAAGTAAACTAATTCCAATAGAGTGAGGAAATATATGCTTCATTTAATGCAATATGAAATAAAACTTATTTCATTTATATATGACAGAAGAGACAAAATTATCTGCAGATGATAACATAACTGGGAAAGAAAGCCAGAGAAACTGAAAAACTCACCTAAAAGTGAATTTAGGAAATCAAGATTAGTATTCAAAAATCATTCACTTTCCTTGATGCCAAGAGGGTTTGAAGTTTCATTAGGTACCCTGACATTTCCTCCATCAGTGCTACTCAGAATGTTGCTGGCCGACTAGCAACCTCGGCATCGCCTGGGAGCTCAGTAGCAAGGCAGAATCCCAGCCCACCACCCACACCTGCTAAATCAGAATATGCATTTCAGTGATGCCCAGGTGACTCCTAAGCACATTCAAGATTATTTTTATTTTATTATTATTTTGTTTTGAGACAGAGTCTCAAGCTCTTACCGTGGGTAGAGTTCATGGCATCACAGCTCACAGCAACCTTCAACTTCTGAGCTCAAGTGATTCTCCTGCCTCCACCTCCCAAGTATCTGGGACTACAGGCGCCCCCCACAGAGCCCAGCTTTTTTTGGTTGTAGCCATCATTGTTGTTTGGTGGGCCCGGACTCGATTTGAACCCACCAGCTCAGGTGTATGTGGCTGGCGCCTTAGCCGCTTGAGCCACAGGCGCTGAGCCACATTCAAGTTTATGAAGTTTGTCCCACTCCATTTTCATCCATAGTGGAACAATGGTATTAGAAATTGTACTTTTATGTTTCTAGTTAATCTGGTTTCTACCTGCTATGATTTATATGCTGGGTGAAGTTCACTTGATTTTCTTGTGGTGGTGCAGATATTGACAAAAATATAACCGACCCCCACCACTACCATAAAATGATTTTCCAAGGGAGCAAAGCATGACCAGAATTTATCAGCACAATATGAGGCTGCATAGTACATGTCACTCCTACCCTAGAGATAACACCAATCTCCACACTAAAAAGAAAAAAGGGGGGCGGCTCCTGTGGCTCAGCGAGTAGGGCGCCAGCCCCATATACCGAAGGTGGTGGGTTCAAGCCCGGCCTCGGCCGAACCGCAAAACAAAAAAATAGCCGGGTGCTGTGGCGGGCACCTGTAGTCCCAGCTACTAGGGAGGCTGAGGCAAGAGAATTGCTTAAGCCCAAGAGCTGGAGGTTGCTGTGAGCAGTGTGACACCACAGCACTCTAAAGTGAGACTCTGTCTCTACAAAAAAAAAAAAAAGAAAAAAGGCCTGCCAGAGGCTTGGTGCCCTCAGTATAGTGGTTACGGTGCCAGCCACATGCACTGAGGCTGGCGGGTTTGAACTTGGCCTGGGCCAGCTAAACAACAATGACAACTGCAACAAAAAAATAGCCATGTTTGGGGTGCCTGTAGTCCCAGTTACTTGGGAGGCTGAGGCAAGAGAATTGCTTAAGCCCAAGAATTTGAGGTTGGCTTGGTGCCTGTGGCTCAACAGGCTAAGGTGCCAGCCACGTACACCTGAGCCGGCGGGTTCGAATCCAGCCCGGGTCTGCCAAACAACAATGGTGGCTGCAACCAAAAAATGGCCGGGCATTGTGGCGGGCGCCTGTATTCTCAGCTACTTGGGAGGCAGAGGCAAGAGACTCACTTGAGCCCAGGAATTGGAGATTGCTGTGAGCTGTGATGCCATAGCACTCTATCCAGGGTGACAGCTTGAGGCTCTGTCTCAAAAAAAAAAAAAAAAAAGAATTTGAGGTTGCTGTGAGCTGTGACACTATGGCGATCTACTGAGGGCAACATAGTGAGACTCTGTGTCAAAAAAAATTTAAAAAAAAAAAGCTTTCCAAAATATAATCCACTGAAGAGAAACCTTGAAACCTTCAGTTAATGCAAAGAAGCAGACTATCTGCAAACTACAGTATATTTTTTAGAATAACTCACTTTTGTGCTAGATGATATGCTAAATATCTCATTTGCTCCTTGCCCCAGACCTGTGAGGCTTACATTACCCCCAGTTGCAGACAAGGAAACAGAATCTTAGAGAGGGGAAGTGACTTCTAAAGGCCACTAATTACTGTGATACCAAGAGTTGAGAACACCTGAAATGTGTAGGGTTTCTTAATTGGGGGTTTGTGGACAAAAGTCAGGATATCTGTAAATGTGGATTGGAAAAAATATGTCTCTATGTTCATAAATCTATAATTGAGATTTAGCATTTTTCAATTATATATGTAGGCACAGGTAATATTAGCAGTACTGTGATACCAAAAAAATCTCAAATGTGTTTATATTGCATTATAGTTGTTGATATATTAGAAAACTATTCTCATAGCTACTTATTTATTTATTTATTTATTTATTTATTTATTTACTTGAGACAGAGCCTCAAGCTGTCACCCTGGATAGAGTGCTGTGGCATCACAGCTCACAGCAACCTCCAATTCCTGGGCTCAAGCAAGTCTCTTGCCTCCGCTTCCCAAGTAGCTGGGACTACAGGCGCCCGCCACAACGCCTGGCCATTTTTTGGTCGCAGCCATCATTGTTGTTTGGCGGGCCCGGGGGCTGGATTCGAACCCGCCAGCTCAGGTGTACATGACTGGCGCCTTAGCCTGTTGAGCCACAGACGCCGAGCCTCTCATAGCTACTTTTAAACTAAATCATTATCAGACCTACTGCTGATCTTGCTTTTTAATAGAGCAAAGAAATAAATTATTATGTTACAGTCTTAATATTTTTTATTACTTTTGTTTTATTTATTTATTTATTTATTTTGAGATACAGTCTTATTACGTTGCCCTGGGTAGAGTGCTGTGCTGTTACAGCCCCCAGCAACCTCCAACTCTTTGGCTTAAGCGATTTTCTTGCCTCAGTTTCCCAAGTAGCTGGGACTACAGGTGTCTGCCACAATGCCTGGCTATTTTTTGTTGTAGTTGTCATTGTTGTTTAGCTGGCCTGGGCTGGGTTTGAATCCACCAGTCTTGGTGTATGTGGCCAGCTCTGTAACCGCTGTGCTACAAATGCCACATTTTTAATATTTTGATGATTGCCTTTAATATATTTGATTTCTTTATAAGCCTATGTATCTTGTATTATTTAGAAATATTCTGAAGGCCAGGCACAGTGGCCAATGCCAGTAATCTTAGCACTCTTAGAGGCTGAGGTGGGGGGATTATTTGAGGTCAAGAGTCAAGATTCCATCTCTTAAAAAGCAAAAACAAAACAAAACAGAAAAAATAAGCTGGTTATGGTGGTGTGTACCTGTAGTCTCAGGTATTCAGGAGGCTATGGCCGGAGGATCACTTGAGCCTGGGAGCTGGAGGTTGCAGTGAGCCACTGGACTCTAGCCAGGGCAACAGAGCAAGAAGGACGGGAGAGAGGGAAGGAGGGATGGAGAGAGGAAAGGAGGGATGGAGGGAGGGAGGAAGGGGGAAGGAGGGGAGAAGGGAGGAGAGAGGAAAAATGGCAAAGAAGGAAGGAAGGATATTCTGAGAAGCAATTATAGGACAAGAGATGATTTCCCCTTTACTCTCTAAGGAAGGTTCACTGAAAAATCTACTGACAAAATGCAGATTGAGGAAAGCCACACAAATGTACAAGCACCCACAGGGAGAGTCACAGAGTGATTGCCCAATATCTGAATGGGGTGCTGATCTTACGTGCTTTACCCTTCCTAGGGGAAGGAAGATCGGGGAGTATGGATGATTGTAGGAGGGTAGTAAATGACTTCTGGGGAAATTCAATGGACTTGAAGAACGTTAACAGTGGCCTGAGACACAAGCTGTTGGGCCTGCAGAGCAGACAACGATTTGTGGTGAACGTCTGTCCAGGAGAGTTAGGAACTTCAGTCTGTCTTCCTGCAATTTGAGTCCAGTTAATGAAAAGTCACGGAAGGAACCAGGGAGAACTGCTTTCTTCTTTGGCAGGTCCAGACTTTAAGAAGATGAGGGAACTTGTGAAAACATCTGAGGATTGAGAGACAGGAGGGAAGGTCAGAGACCTTGAGGCTGCTTCAGCTCAGCTTGTCAAAGTGCCATATTTTGGGGCAACAGGGTCTGCGCCCTGATATAATCTACAGTCACTACCAAAAGCATTTGAAAAACACGGGTGGGGGACCAACAGTTTTTGGTGGCTATGCTCCTCCCAGGACCTTGCTGGTCTCTGACCGTCCCCTCATCACGTGCTGTGGATTTACCAAGTTCCTGGCAAACAGGCTTCCTCTAAATTCCAGGTTTCGCTGCAGTTGGGGGGATGGAAGGCCTGAAGGAGAAGTACTTCTTGGCCCTGGCTAGCAACCGGAGTGAGAACAGCAGCTGCGGGCTGCCCCGAGAAGACGCTTTTCATATTTTCCGAGATCCACTGACGTCTGATCTTCCGTGGCCAGGAGTCCTGTTTGGAATGTCCATCCCGTCCCTCTGGTACTGGTGCACGGATCAGGTACAGGACAGCAGGCGGCCGAGCCTTTCTCTCCCTCCTCCTGCCCTCTCCTTTGTGTTTCCCCTGCGTCCTTCACTGCTTTTTCCTTTCCACTGCTCTGGGTCCGATATGACTTCTTGCTCTTACAAAGGCTTATGGCAAATCCAAAGCTGCTGGCATTTGTAGAGGGTGTCTGGGAAGATCCAGTAAGCAAAGCAGAGCAAACATTTTAAGTAGAGGCTGACGCTGCAACGTTTCTTCAATAAATACCAGATGTCCTCTGTGTACCAGGCACCTCTTGGGGCACACAGAATCAGGAGCACACAGGTCTGATAAAGCAGTTTGTCTTGTGGAACTGACCACCATCCAGTGGGGGTGTAATTAAAAATGATCAATAAGTAAATTATGTGAGGCTGGACGCGGTGGCTCATGCCTATAATCCTAGCACTCTGGGAGGCTAGGCGGGTGGATTGCCTGAGCTCAGGAGTTCAAGACCAGCCTGAGCAAAAGTGACACCCTGGCTTTGCTAAAAATAGAAAATCTGAGGCCAGAGGATCGCTTGAGTCCAAGAATTGGAGGTTGTTGTGAGCTATGAAACCACAGTACTCTACCCACGTGACAGTTTGAGACTCTGTCTCAAAAAAAAAAAAAATAAGTAAATCATGTGAGATATTAAAAGGTGATAAAAGTCATGACTAAAAACTAGAGTGAAGTAAAGAGAGTGTGAGACTGCAATCTCAAGTAGGGTGGTGGCCGGGTGCAGTGGCTCACACCTGTAATCCTAGCACTCTGGGAGACCAATGCAAGAGGAATAACTTGAGCTGAGGAGTTCAAACCAGCCTGAGCAAGAGCAAGACTCCATCTCTAAATATAGAAAAACTAGCTGGATGTGGGGGCAGGTGCTTGTAGTCCCAGCTTCTCAGGAGGCTGAGGCAAGAGGATTGCTTGAGCCCAGGAGCCTGAGGTTGCTGTCAGATATGATGCACGTTTATCATCCCCATTTAACAGATGAGAAAACTGAGGCCAGGGGAGATTAAGGAACCTGTTCAAGCTCATGAAGAGCTGGTAGAGTTGGGGAGTCACACCAGTCCATCTGCACTTTTAACTGCTCCATTCACTGCAACTCATTATCTGGATGGTCTGTTGGTTCTGACTCCCAGAACCAACTGCATTTCTGTGCAAGAAGCCCACTGACTGGTCACCTTGCCCCCACCCCACCCCCCAGCATGGCTCTTCCCTCTTATTTCCTATCCCAGGGAAGGGAGCTTGTACATGATTATTGTGCAAAGAGTAAATGAAAAAATAAGGCAGACGGATGATAGATGACTACACAGCCCGTTGATGCCTCCTCCTTCCCACACATTCAGATTACATTTCTTTTTTTTTTTTCTTTAGTTCATATCTTTTATTAACTCAAATAACTTGTCTTCTGGTTTGTTGAAGCATTAAGACAACATTTGCCACAATAATGTCTATCCAAGTGGCTGGCCATAAAAACTCCAGCACCACACTCATCTGAAGGAGCTTCTTGACGAAGGCGACTGATTTTGCCTTTCTCATCCACCTTATAGTATTTCAGGACGGCCAGCTCAGCGCTTCCTTCTCTTATGCTTATTCCTCTTGGGAGTGGCATAAGACTTCTTCTTCCTTTTCTTAGCACCACCACGACGTCTTAACATAAGATGAAGAGTGCACGCCTTTTGAATGTTGTAGTCAGACAAAGTACGTCCATCTTCCAGTTGCTTGGCAGCAAAAATGAGTCTTTGCTGATCAGGAGGAATTCCTTCCTCATCCTGGATCTTGGCCTTCATATTTTCTATCATATCCGAGGGTTCGACCTCGAGAGTGATGGCCTTCCCCGAAAGGGTTTTTACAAAAATCTACATCTTGATGGCAGTTCCACTGCAGATGGTGGATGAGAAAGCTACATTCCTTATGTATTTATTTATTTGAGACAGAGTCTTATTTTGTCACCCTTGGTAGAGTGCTGTGGTGTCACAACTCACAATAACCTCAAACTCTTGGCCTTAAGCAATTCTGTTGTCTCAGCCCCCTAAGTAGCTGGAACTATAGGCACCAGCACCACAACACCCGGCTATTTTTTAGCGACACGGTCTTCTTGCTCTGGCTCAGGCTGGTCTTGAACCTGTGAGCTCAGGCGATCCACTCGCCTTGGCCTCCCAGAGTGTCAGGATTACAGGCATGAGCCACTGCACCCAGCCCACATTATATTTCCATTCCTATTAGATCACTTTTCTTTTTTCAACTGAGATATTACTTGTCAAGAAGGACTCAACTACTACCCTGACAATTACAGATAACAGACCTCTCAGTTGGGTGGCCAGCTTGTGACCAGGGGATTTTTAGAGTCCTGGTTGGCTGAATGGATTATGTCTAGTGGCCAAAGTACCTGTCCTTAAAACTTGTCCATTGGGCTCAGTTGGTGTCACTGTTGTTTCATTTAGGCTATTAGCAAAAAATTGCATATTCTACATTGTCCTTGATTATCTTGATGCTTTTTGGTGACTGTCTAACAAGGTTTAGTCCTATGGGTTCTGCTAATTAAATGCCCCCCAAAGTGATCTCCCCTCCCCAGTATGCATATATTTGTACTGTAGAATTAAAAAAATTATTAGGAGGCTGGGCACAGTGGCTCATGTCTATAATCCCAGCACTTTGGGGTAGGGGGTAAGGAGAGAGGATCACTTGGAGCCAAGAGTTTTGAGACCAGCTTGGACAACATAGTGAGACTCCCACTTCTATAAAAAAAAAAAAAATTAGAAAAATTAGCTAGGCATGGTAGTGCACGCCTGTCGTTCCAGCCACTCTGTGGGCTGAGGCAGGAGGATCACTCAAGCCCAGGAGTTCAGAGCTGCAGGGAGATATGATTAAATAGCAAGATTCTAGCTAAAAAAAAAAAAAAAAAAAAATCATAAATTATTAAGAGATGTGGTATGTGGTTTGGTGCAAATCTCACCTCTTTTTTTGTTTTTTTTAAGTGAAAGGTTTATTTCCAAATACCGTGAACCGGGGGGGAACCACAAGAATGGGTTCCCCAAATCCCACCTCTTAATACGCTTCCTAGTAAGGGTTCTTTGCTGATTTAGTAAGAACTCTTTCAATTGTTTTTAGGAAAAAAATAGTCGAAGCAGAAAAAGGCATTTGATAGCAATGATAACTAATATTGATGGGGCAGTTACTATGTGTTAGATGGCATTCTAAAGATCTTTACTTTGTTTAATTGTCAAAACTGCCCTGGTATTATACCCATTTCATAGGTAATGAAATTGAGGCAAAGACAGGTAAAGTTGCTTATTCAAGGTCCAGAAATTGTTTCTCTCTCTCTGCATCTCCTAGTTCTCTTTCCTCTGGGATGAGAGAAGCTCAAGGCTGCTCTCAAAGAGGCTTTTCCTAATGTGATACGATGCAGGCTGCAGCTGTGTGCTACCTTCACAGTTAGCAATTCTAGTGCAGGCTGTTGAGAGTAGGGTGTCTCTTTTCTTTGCCTTTTTAAGGAAGAAACTCCAGGGAGAGAGGTAATTGGATTGCCATGGGTATGTGCTTCTCCATGGCTAATCATGGTAGCCAGAGAGGTAGAATAATTCTGTGCAGCACAGGTCTAACCCCTGGATAAAGAAGTAGAGAGGAACTAGGATGAAGGTCATAGCCACCCCAATTGGCTCACAGCAACTAAGAACGGGAGAGAGATGCTCCCTCGAAGAGAAACAGGCAAACCAAGATCCCAAGTCTGCTACATCTACCAAGAAGCTGTGCTCGCCTCGTTTGCCTCAACAGAAAGCCATCTCAGCTTCCACCCACCCTCGCTGTTTTCCAGGTGATTGTTCAGCGGACTCTGGCTGCCAAGAACCTGTCCCATGCCAAAGGAGGCTCTCTGCTGGCTGCATACCTGAAGGTGCTGCCCCTTTTCATAATGGTGTTTCCTGGTATGATCAGCCGTGTCCTGTTCCCAGGTGAGAAGACAGAGGGGAGAAGGGTGAGCACCAGAGCCTGTGAAACACTCTAAACACACGGCAGGCTGCCCCGAGAGACCATGGCTAGCCCTTTCCTAGTGATTAGACTGAGGCAGCTCCATCCGGCATCTACTGACTCTGTGCTGTTCCTTGGGCAACGCTGGCTCGATGGGCAGATCCTACTGGTGTCCCAGCCAAATGGAGAGCAGACTCAACGGGGACCTTGCCTCACCTGTACACTTTTTATTTGGGCCAGGGCTGGGTTTGAACCGGCCACCTCTGCCATATGGGACTGGCGTCCTACTCTGTTGCGCCACAGGCGCCGCCCACCCATACTCTTTTGAAACCACCGACTAGGCTAAAATCTTGTGGCTTCAGAGGTTAGTTCCCTGAAGTCTCATGTGAAAGTTCCTCAACATTTGAGCTCAGTGGTACCTCATTGAGTACCTTTGGTCCAATGGAATCCTTTTTTAGGTATTTTTCTTAACAAATATCAGGGGTTATCAAGGCCCGTACAGCAGTAGTCCCTAGCCTCTTTGGTACCAGGGACCAGTTTCACAGAGGATAGTTTTCCACAGATGTGGGTGGGAGAAGATGGTTTTGATTTGAATCTGCAAGGAGTTGAATTATTCTGGTCTCTGCGCAGTCGACCCTCTGTGCTGCTGATAGTCTGCTTCTGCAGCTGCTCCCACACTGGCAGCACCGCCTCTCTCAGCCCCACTGCAGATCATCAGGCGTTAGATTTTCTTTTTTTTTTTTTTTTTTGAGACAGAGCCTCAAGCTTGTCACCCTGGGTAGAGTGCTGTGGCATCACAACTCACAGCAACCTCCAATTCCTGGGCTCAAGTGAGTCTCCTGCCTCTGCCTCCCAAGTAGCTGGGACTACAGGCGCCCGCCACAACGCCCGGCCATTTTTTGGTTGCAGCCGTCATTGTTGTT